>APFE030001363.1:67412-117172 GCA_000404065.3 Pinus taeda | reverse complement strand
GGGCGCTTGAGATGGGCCCAACCCTAAGAGCTACAGCCTCCTAAGAGAGATTTAGAGCTGGTGCAAAGCTGGATTCATATTTATTGATCAAAAGAAATGTTACATTCCAAAAACTGCCCACAAGGAGAACTTGAAAATGTGCTGAAAGCAAAGCTAATCTACTGCCTAAAATGAACTACAAAATGACTACAAAATGAATACAAAAATGACTAACTACTGGCTAACCAAAATGAGGCCCTAAGCCTTCTTATTTATACAAATTGAGGACCCCAACAGCCCTCCTAAACTTTAGGGACTCGGCTGCCCGAAACTTGTAGTTAACAACAGTCTTACTTGACTTGCTCGGCTGCCCTTGTGGTAATTGATTTGGTGGCCCTTGAACTCCGAGCTGACGATGGAGAATTCGAGGTAAGGGCCCATAAATGAAGGAGACACCTTCCTAAAAATCCTCTCCACGAATTTGGCTGCCAAGTGCTCATTTAAACCTTTGATTTTGTCTCCAAATTGACCAAAAAGACTACACAAAGCACACATTAGACTTGTTGGCATAATGACTAACCAATTCACTCTATTAGCATAAATATAATCAAAAACATGCAATAAACTAGTGAGAATGGTGGATTAAGTCAAATTAGGAGGTTGAATGAGCCCATATAATTATCCATTTTTGGGGCTCATCACCCGCCTTCTCAAATATTGTGATGAGAACATGCTCCTTTGTATTGAATGGCCATGGATTCAGTGACAACTCCCATTTGCTGCCTGCAAAGAACTTTTTGTTGGTTATGTTTGCTGACATTAGTCGGCCAAAAGGGAGGACTGCAGTCTGAGCAGCGATTAAACTAATCGAGAGGGGTTCCCTTCTGTACCCAAAGAACTGATTTAGAAACGAGAGTAGAACGCAAGAAATAATTCTAAGAACCCACATCCTGAAAGTTAGGACAAGAATTCTTGGATGGTCAGTTGTAGGCACAGTGAAAGCCACCTGCTCGATTGAGGACTGGTCATCGGAATCTTCTTTTGTAGAAATCTCATTTTCATTCTCAGTCGTTTTTTTCGGATCTTCCACTGCATTTCCCAGATGATGTATGCTACTCATTTCCGTTACAGAACTAAACTTTATGTTGCATAAAATGTAATCAAATAGTGGCCTCTGGTACTAAATCTCTATGATTATTGTCATATATCAATGCCAAACCGAATAAAAGAGAAGGTTATGTACATTGTGGACTCTGAGTATGAGACAGGTAATTATGTGTGAGACGGTTATCACTTCATTCGGCCAAACCCATGAAACAGTTATGGCATCACATGCGAGGTTACGGTTATGGCATCATCCGCACGTGAGAGGTTATCGCAGGTGAGAGGTTATGACATCATCCAATGGTATAGGATGGTTTAATCGTCTAACAACAAATCTCACAGATCTCACGATGCAGAGTGGTGCAAGGGGGCATTTAGGAGAGTTGATTTTAGAGGGGAACATCGGATTAACTAGCTCTTTAGTTTTTGATTAAAGCCCGATGGCTTAATACAACTCATATTTAAAGCCCGATGGATTAATACAACTCATATTTATAGTAAATATGAGTTGTATTAAGCCATCGGGCTTAATCAAAAACTAAAGAGCTGTCATTTCAACCTGACGATGTTAAGAATTTGAATGAGATTCAACATATATTATATATGAATTATTTTTATTTATTTATTTTATAACAATATATTAAATAAAAATTCATATATTATATAGGTATATTTAAAATTAATATGCATAGCGATTCTTTATGGGATCTATTATTGGTAAAAGTTGTAGAAATGGAGTCTAAAACCAAAAGTCTTGGGTTTGAATCTGTGCTCACCCCTTGATTGGGGTGAGAAGTTAGACAGATAAAGATGGAGTCCTAACCAAAAAAGTTAAGAAAAAAAAATACATATGTATTTATTATTAAAAAAAAATATTATATATATATCTTATTTGAAAATCATATATATGTGTATATTGGAATTTATACTTCAAATTTAATATCATAGTATTATTCATATTTATATAAGATTATTGTTTAATTATTTGAAAATCTACAAAAAAACAAAAACTGAAATTTGTAATTAAAATTTTAATTTAAATTTAAAATTGAAAACATAGAGAGGTCATATTTCATTCATTTAAACTCAAAATTTGTATCATAATAATTGGGTGATGAAATTGTGCAGGTTTCAATTTAGCATGGGAGGAGCATTGAGATTTCATGGCATATTTTTAGAAATGAAAGTATTCAACATTTAAAAAGGAAAACCATATTAAATTTAATACTTTGTATTCTATCTTGTGTTTGTGGAGAATGCGTTCATATTAAATAAATATTTTATGATGTAAAGTTTATATAGTGGAAAAAATTTATTGGGTTTCACCTAAGGTAAAAAAATAATTTTCATTAATAACGTACGTAATATTATGAGGAAAACATTATGAAAGGGTGGCTTATATTTTAGTTTCATTTATTATAATGCTTTATATTATAGAATTAATTATTATCTTTTCTTTTAATGCAAGAATATTATTCAAAGGATTTTTAACATGGAGATTTGAGCGAGGATTATTTATATGATGGAATTTGTATTTCATTTAGTTACAATAATAATTATTAATGTAATTTTACTTGGAAGTCACGAGAACTAAATGGGAAACAAATTCCAAAAAACATAAAAGAGCATGTAAGAGTTTATTTGAAGAACTTTTTGGGAAGAAGTCTTTTAGCTAAAAGTTTTTTGGGTAGATTGAAGGATGGTGGTGCATCAGGGATGAAGACTTATTCTTTTAAAGGCCATCATGTACTTGCTACAGTGGTGTTGTTCATTGTGACTGTGAGGGTTTTATTTAATAATATCTATTTCTTTCTTTCTTTTCTATGTGTTATTTTTATGTGAGGTTTTATCCACTGGTTCATTGTGGAGGTTATTGATATAACATGATTCTTCAATAATATTGCATGAAATAACGATTTAAATACTTGAATACTTGTTATTTAAAGTTTTTTTAATTATATTTGAATTTATTTGTTGCATAAAAAATTATAACAATACATGTTATTTAGGGTTTTATTTGCACATCCCTGATGGAGGTGAGAACCTCGAAGCACGTGGAAACTAAGTCCCAGGAATGACAACAAATGGCTCATCGGCGGAGCACCTGCCTTCGAGTCCCCTCATCTCAATCGGTGCAATGGGAGGTGTACTGACAGATTTTACTGCAATCCTGCGAGACTTTGTTTCCTCTCAGAGAATGGAGGTGGTCTAAGGTTAACAAGCGGGATGACGAGGAAGGCGCATTTGAATTTTTGTCTTAGTTTGGTGTTGGGATCCTAGGTGGTATCTTGCGTGTAAGTGTAAGCGATGATGAAGGACCTTCAGTGTCGGTGGGTGGTATTCAATATTCTTCTGTGACATTTGGTATGGTGAATTTAATAAAAAAAAATTCCCAAGATATCTCGGGCTATACTGTGCCTGCATTGTGTGGACGCTGGTAAACGAGGGAAATTGTTACTTCGGTTTTCAATGGTTTTTAACATGTTTGAGTGGTTGGGTTGAGAGAGGAGCTCAGAGGTGGTATCACAGGAGTTATAGCTGGGTGGAATTCCCCATTTCTGAAGCCTAACTTGGAAATTGGCATGACTTGTGGTTTGGTGGGTGGTTCTTGGTGGGCAGCAGTGACAATAGAGTCGTCCTCATTGAATACACAGGGTCGACATCCTAGTGTCAGTTGTTCGAAGATTCTTGTGCAACATCGGCCTAGGGTGTGTTCTCCCTACATTTTCCTTCTCTTGTGGTGTGAGCTCATGTCAGGGTTCGCATCTGATGGCAAGTCAGTGGCTGGGGCGCAGTGGGTGGCATTTCGAGCAATTTTAAGATCATTGGGAGTCCTAGCTCTCGGGGGTGGTGGTCAGGGAAAAGTCCAATAGGCTGGAATTTGAAATTTTTTGGTGTTGGCCCTGCTGACTCAAGCCAAATGGAATCATCCACATGATGTGGGCACTCCTCCCTTTCTCCATGCCAGGCTTAGTGGGCTCGGATGAATTGGAAATGGTGTCAGCTAGTGCACATCAGGGTGGCAAGACTATCGCTTGCTCCCAGCGTGCTGGCATGGGATCGCGTGGTGGTCGTGGTGGAGGAGATCAGGGCTCTAGTGGTGGTTGTAGTGTGCAGGCATAGAAAAATCAGCGTCGAGGTGGCGGACGATAAGGAGGAACAACGAACCAAGGATCTGGGCGGTGTGCATCTCCCGGCCCACAGGAACTTCAACACTGTTGTTTGGAGAATTATCAGGAAATAATTCAAAGTATGATGGATCAGGTGGATGCAGTGAAACGAGTTTGTTGGGAGGAGCATGATGAGTTGATGGCCACACTAGATAGGATGCACTACTTCGAGTGCCAGGTCAGGGAGCAAGTGGTGGTGGTCTG
Organism: Pinus taeda; assembly: GCA_000404065.3. Lineage (NCBI taxonomy): Eukaryota > Viridiplantae > Streptophyta > Pinopsida > Pinales > Pinaceae > Pinus > Pinus taeda. The sequence continues at coordinate 112,715 of APFE030001363.1, read as the reverse complement.
GCAAGGCCAAAACCACCGTGTAGAAAAAGTGGAAAAGTTGGAGACTTTGTTGGCGCACTTCAAAGGGCACGTCCAATGGAATGTCCATCCCTCGCCTCCTCCAGGAACAGCCCCGGACAACCCAGTTTCCATTACGTCGAATGACCATAATTCTCTCAGGTGTTTTTATGTATTGTATGTCTTTTGGTGCCTCTGACCCTCTCGTTTGTGGATAATGTCCTTTGCCTCCTTTTTGTATTTTTTTCACTTGTTGCAAACATTGGTCAACAAACTCGGTCGGGGTGAGACCACCTACTTTTTTCTCTGTTGGTTGTACATCTTTTTCTCCATATGAATAGAATATCGACTTACAAAAAAAGGGTCTTATTTGCACATAAATTTAAATACCATAAAACGAATACTCCTATTTTATTTTTTATTGTTAATTTATTTTTCATTTTTCATTTCTTTATTTTACTGGTAATATGTGGTGATTAGAAATGCTCTGACATGATCAGATTGATTAATCTCCCACCCATTAAAATTGGTTTAGTTTTTTCCTCCAGTATTTACTATTTAGAAAAATTAAATCAAATAATTTAATTGTTTTGTTGTAGGATGAATAATAATAGCACGTGATGCCAAGGAGCAGGTGGGATGCGTGCTGCTAGGGTTTGCAGACGGCGCAGCAGACGGAACTGACCGGCGGCGAATGCGTGAGAAGATTTGTCGCAGCGGTCAGGTCGGGGAGCAGGTCAGACGTGCTTCTGCTTGTCAAGTAAGCAGATTTTTTCAGTTTTTGTTAGGGTTAACTTCTAAAAGACAGGAGTTGAGAGGGAAATGGAAAACCCTACGGGGAGGGGAGAGATCCCCTCCTTCAAGAACGTGGTAACGGGGGAGAATAGTGCAAGTGGAATGCAACAGAATCAGCAGGAAAACTATGCCTCAGTCATGGGCAATTTGTGGCAGAAAAGGATGAAAGGAAAATGCCTACCAAGGGCACAAAAAAAGCCAAGATATGTTATCCCCAATAACAAGCTTGAGGAATATAACAGCTATATGAAAGATCATGTCCTGATCTGCAAATTCATAGGCTATTGGCCACCGGAGAAAGAGCTATACAGATGGATTGACCAAAGGTGGAAACCTAAGGGTCACATAGACCTAAAGTTGGGTGCACAAGGGTTCTTCACAGCTATCTTCACGAATCTGGAAGACAGAAACAGGGTCTTTGAAGAAGGACCGTATTTCATGAACAATGCAGGCTTATTCATGAAATACTGGGAGGAGAGGTACAACCCAGAAAAGGAAAAGCTGTTGGAAGCCCCAATCTGGGTCAGACTGTTTGGACTCCCTGATGAATTTTGGGACCCTGAAATTTTGGAAGGAATAGGGAATTCAACGGGAGCTTTGTTAAAGCTGCAGAAGCTACAAAACGAGGTAAATATAACTCATATGCGAGGATTTGTGTCTACATGAATCTAGCTGAACCCCTCCTAGATCATGTTGAGGTGGAGTATCATGACGAAGTGTGGCAACAACCAGTAGATTATGAACACATCCCTTTCAGGTGCCGAAAATGCCACGAATATGGTCACCTGTATAGACAATGCCCGTTAAATAAGGAGGATGAATTGAAAAGAAGTCAGGAGGAACATCAGAGAAATACAGGGAAATTGGAGGAGACTGATAAGGGTTTCCAACAGGTCTCAAGAAGAAAGAGGTAGAGTCAAGAAAGAACAAAATCCCAACCTCAAGGAAAATCCGGTATCACAATAAGCCAAAACAAGTTTCAGGCTCTTCAGAGTGAAAATGAAGATTATGAAGTCAATATGGAAGATGACGAGGACCCTGGGAATTCCCCAATGGATATTGCAGGAGAAAATAAAGGCAAGGACGCAAACCCAGGACAAATTACTGGAGAGCAGACGGAAGGAAAGATGGAGGATACAGTAATACAATCCCCGATGGATGTGGAAAATCAAGTTGAAGGTGAGATTGAGGAGGAGAGAATCATGAAACAGCTACTCCAAGAATGGAAATATCTAGATAGTAGATTCATACCTGAGAAACAGAAACAACTGTACAAGGAAGTATTCCAGAAATATAAGGAAAAAAAAGGGCAGAACTTAGACAAGCAGATAATGATAGGAATCAATCAAGGGAATGGACAGACGGGAATGGATGGCTCTGGAAAAAGCAGTAGGAAACGAGGCCGGAAGCCGATGAATGAAACTATCCAGACTGTGGGAGAAACGTTGATAAACTCAGGCAAAGTGATACCTCTGTCAGAGGTATTCTTCCCCTCCTTCCAAAAGTTTTAAATGATTGTGATCAGTTGGAATATAAGAGGCCTGAATAGCAAGGGTAAGCAGAGGTATTTGAAAGAAAAATTGAAAATAGAAAAGCCTAGTATTATGATTTTACAGGAGACAAAAATTTTTGTTCAACAAATTGAAGAAATCATGGACAAGAATAAACTTCATTATGAAGTTATGGGACAAGATGCCATTGGTTCTGCAGGAGGTATTGCAATTTTGTGGAACCCGGATGATATCATCTTAGATAGCTGGACCAGTATGAGTAGAATCCTTACTAGCCTAGGTAGAATAGTAGGAACTAAAGAGCAGGTTGTCATTTCAGGAGTGTATGGACCTCCTTCTCCCGGTGAAAAAGAAAACTTCCTAAATAGTATGAAAATCATTCATAGGTTATATCCAGAAGTTGACTGGATAATAGGTGGCGATTTTAATCTAATCAGATCTTTAGAAGAAAAGAAGGGAGGGATAAGGAAGATGGATCACTTCATGGACAAGTTCAATGAACTGATAGAGGATCTCAGACTAGTAGACATTCAGACTATTAATGGGATTTTCACCTGGAGCAACAGGAGGGGGGGTAAAAATCAAATTGCTTCCAGGCTTGATCGATTCCTAGTTTCTGAAGGTATCATGAACAAGGATATTTTTATGGAAGCAAAGATCATGCCTTCCTTGGGGTCTGATCATTGGCCAATTAGACTTGAGGTGGATATTAAAGTGAACCAGGGAAAAAGACCTTTTCGTTTTGAAGCCTTCTGGTTAAGAGACCCAGAATTCATCAAAAAATTTGAATAATGGTGGAGGCAAAGCACTATCCAGGGCAAAGGAAAAATGCATATGTTTCAGCTGAAACTCAAAGAGTTGAAGGGGAGAATCAAAAATTGGAACAAGAAGGAGTTCGGCAATATTATGGAAGACAAACTAAATTTAGAAAAAGAAATGGAAGCTCTTCAGCAGAAAATGATACTGGAAGGCAGAACAGAGGAAAGCATCAGCAAGGAAGGGGCAATACTTGGCAAACTTGAAGAAAGAAGGAAGCAGGAAGAAATCCTTTGGCGACAAAAATCGAGAATAAAATGGTTAAGGGAAGGGGAAAGAAACTCTAAATTCTTTCATCAAGCTATGATCAAACATAGACAGAGAAACAGGATTCTTTCTATCAAAGATAAGAATGGGAACAGAGTGGTTGAGCAAGCTGAAATTGAACAAGTCCTTATGGATCACCATAAGGAAATATTAAGTGAACCCCAAGCTGATAGAATGCATGCAATCCAGGAAATTTGCTCTGCCATTCCTCGATTAGTCACTGAAGACCAAAATAAAGCGTTGATGAGAGCTGCCACTTTAGAGGTGATAGAGGAAACTGTGAAAGCAATGAAGAAGGGTACTGCTCCAGGCCCGGATGGCTTCACAGTTGACTTCTTCCAGGCAGGTTGGCACTTCCTGAGAAAAGAGATTCTGGAGCTGGTAGAAGAATCTAGGATGAACCAGAAGGTATGGCCTGCCATTAACTCCACTTTCTATGCTTTAATCCCTAAAGGTGATAATCTGGAAGATGCCAATGGTTTCAAACCCATAGTGTTGTGTAATGTTATTTATAAGATTATAACATCTATGATGGCCAGGAGATTAAAACCCCTTCTGGATAAGTTAATTTCTGATGAACAAACAGGTTTTGTTGAAGGAAGGCAGATCCTTGATGGCCTGGTTGTAACTCAAGAAGTTATTCACTCCTTAAAAGTCAAAAAACAGAAGGGTATGATGATTAAATTAGACCTGTCGAAGGCGTATGATAGATTAAGTTGGAACTATTTGGGAAAAGTCTTGGAAAGTTTTGGTTTTAGTAGAAGGTGGATTGATTGGATTCATAGTTTGATCTCCTCCCCAAATTTTTCAATTCTTGTGAACGGGACTCCCTCGAAAACTTTTACTGCTTCTAGAGGTATTCGTCAGGGAGATCCATTATCTCCATTTCTGTTCATTCTAGCTGCTGAAGGACTGGGTCGCTTCATCAAGAAAGAAAGAGAAGCAAACAAACTAAAAGGTCTTAAGCTCTGGGGAAATAATCTGCCTCTAACTCATCAGCGATTTGTTGATGATATCATGTTGTTTGGGGAACCAACAGTCAAAGAGGTAAAACACCTCAGAAGAATTTTGGATCTATTTGCGGAGGCTTCAGGTCTGGAGATCAACAGGGACAAATCCTGTGTCTTCATATTTAACACAGTGGATCAGGTCAAAGCCCACCTTATACGACTATTGGGTTTCAGGAGGGGGGAACTACCCACTAAATACCTGGGCAACATCTTGGACTTTACTTCCAAAAAGATGAAAAATTGCCAAGGAATTATAGATAAGCTAAGAAACAAGGTGGCAAATTGGGCCTTCAGAACCTTAAACATAGCTGGCCGAATAGTTCTGGCAAAATCTGTCCTTCAGGCTATCCCTGTCTACCCTTTATCAATAATGGCAGCCCCCCTAGGTATTTGCGCAAGGATAAGAGAGCTCATTAAAAATTTTATATGGAGAGGGGCTGATCAGAAGAAAAAATGGGCCTTAGCCTCCTGGAATCAGTTAACTGCAAGAAAGGAGAAAGGAGGACTAGGGTTGAGGGACCCTGAGATTCTCAATAAGGTGTTGGGAGCGAAACTTTGGTGGAGATGGCTCAGGGGGGGAAATGATCTGTGGAAAATCATATGGAAAGAAAAGTATAATATGCCTGAAACTACAGTGGAAATCTTAAGGCGAAGAGAAACTCCCAAAGGGTCATCTATCTGGGACCTAGCTCGTCTAAACAGGGATCTGGTGGAAAAGCATACCTTTTGGGAGATCCGAGGTGGTGAAGAAGCTAACTTCTGGGAGGATAAATGGCACCAGAAGGAAAGACTGAGCAGCATACAGGGACTCCACCAGATCCGTGACAGAATAGGAGGCGATAGACCTCATGTCAGGGACTATTGGAAAGCTAATAACCCTGAAGAAAGTTGGAGAATATGGGTTGATCTAACGGAGTGGGACAGAGAGTTCAGTCCGGACCAAAAAGAAGCCTACAGGAAGGAGGTTGAGTCAAGAAAGATTAAAGCTCGCAATGGTAGGGATATTCTCCGGTGGGGGAATTCAATGAAAGGCTCGTTCACTACTAAGGAGGCCTACTTCCTAACCTCCGCGCAAACTGGAAATGAAGAGAACCTCGACTGGAGAATTGTATGGGAAAGGAATTGGTGGCCGAAAGTCTCCATATTTATCTGGCTGGCATCAAAAAACAAAATCCTAACCTGGGATCGAATTCAAAAGAAAGGTTTTATTGGCCCATCGAGATGTTGTCTGTGTAATTCAGAGGGGGAAACCAGAAACCATCTGCTGATAAACTGTCCCTTTGCCAAGACCCTGTGGATAAATACCAAACGAACTTTTGGTAAACCTGAAAATGCCCCTCGTGAATTCAATGAAGTGGTTTTTCAATGGAATAAGGAAATCTTTCAATGCAAAGTGGTCAGAAGAGCTTGGGACCTCATCTCCGGATTTATACTCTGGATGATTTGGAAGGAGAGAAATCGCAGGATATTCCAGAACTCAGCAAAGGAACCGGAAGTCATTTGGGGAAAAGCAATCAAGCTACTGCGGGAAACAATCTTGGTGGATAAATGGGTAGGGGAAGATTGGAAAGCCAACCAGGTGGAGGCAGAAATCTTGAACAAATTAAATTTAAAATTCGAAATGGTTTTTCATAAACAGAATCCCAACCACGAGATGCGGACCCAAAGCTCGGATAAATTCTGCTATCCCAAAGATAATTTCATCAAATTGAATTTCGATGGGGCCTCTAAGGGGAACCCAGGCGAAGCAGGCTTTGGAGGCATTTTCCGGGACAGCAGCAATCAGGTAAGATGGATTTTTGCAGATTGGGGGGGGGAAATGACAAATAATGAGGCAGAGTTCTGGGCTCTGCATCAAGGCTTACGAATCGCGGTAAGAAATGGCTACTCCAATCTTGAAATCACAGGGGACTCTCAGATCGCGGTGGAAATGCTGAAGAAGCTCAGCAATGGCCGGAATTGGGAAAAAGTCACGAATAGTTGGCGAACAGCCGGAATTGTTCAGGAAATTGCCGATCTTCTGCAACGCATTGAGTATAAGGTAATAAACCATGTGAGGCGGAAAGGAAACTAGGCGGCTGATTTCTTGGCTAACTGGGGATGCAGAGGCCGCGGCAGCTCGGTGGATGTTCAACGGAGAGCGATGTGCGGGCACAAGGAATGGATGGACCTGGCAACCATAATCAAGGCCGATCATGACCAAGCCACAGGTAGAAAGGTGGAGAGCGATGAGCTGGAGCACCAGAGGGACGTGGAGCGTCCAGACCTCGCAGGTTCATTATGATTAGGATCCCTATGCGAATGGTAATACTCATGCGAAGCATTGGGAACGGACAGAATTTAGGACAGGCAGTTAAGGAATGTCAGAAAGGACCGGGAGAAGGGATCGGTGATCGCCATGGGAGACCACATCGAAAAGTTACGAAATCGGAGGGGAAAAATCCGCCTCACATAAACCCAATCATAGATTCGAACTGGCGCAGAAATGGCGAGTACATGTCAGGGTCTGTAAACCGAAATAAATCTAATAGGAAATGCCATGATCGGAGGAACAGATGCCAGGTTTCGGACAGCCGGATTGATAGCAAGAGCGGGTTTCGGGAATTTATAAAAGCCCGCATGCAAAGCACCCGGCATCAGAAGACTTTAGTTAGCATTTGCAGCGCGAGAGGAGTCACAGGTCATCTGAGAGCCTCCCGCATTATTCATAGTTTGCCTTCTGTGAGCGGATTTATGGAAACTAGAAAGAAGGCTCGGTTAGCGGAGGAAATGGAAGTTGCACGAACCAGGGAATCAGACCGGAAAGGAAAAGGGGTAGTGAAGGAAGAAGACCCGGAGGAAATTTTTGAAATTCCTGATACTTTAGACGAGGAGGGAAGCTGCGACCAGAGTATGAATGCAGAGGAATGGGAGCAGTACGCCATGGGTGTTAGCCAGCGGAGCCAGCGTGGCAGACGGGTACCGCAGCGCGAGCGTCGGAGGAGGATTCGTCAGGGTGTCCGCGAGGCTGCCCCAATCCGTGGTCAGAACAGCGAGGCCAACAAAGCTCGGGACGGTAAGGGAGAAGAACCGGAACCGAGCAAACGTCCTGGCAGGAGAGCCAGACAAACATTCGAGCATAAAATTCAGCGGGCAGAGAGAGCTTACGTCCAGAATACCAATCCCAAAATCAGGCGAATCATCCAAAATATGGAAGAAGAAGCAATACAAGCTCAATCTGATTCGGAAATGGAGGATTGGGAGCTGCTGGTGCATGACACCGGTAATACGAGAGGCAGAATGTCTCTTTTCAAACAATCCTTGCACATTTACTGGGTGATGAAACATTTGCTTGCCAAGGCTTTGGAGCAGGTGGCTTCTGAAACGGCTGAGTTGGCTCAGGGTGTTCCTAACTTGAGACGTGAACTCCGCATCCTACAAATCTCCATGGAGATGCAAGGGAAGCAGTTAGATGAGATCCAGCAATTGCTCAAGGACAGCCAGCAGAAGAGCAATAAGGAGGACTCTCCAATCCTTGCTAATGCAGTTGAGTAGTTTTAGTTCTTGTCTTCCTTTTGATGAATTTGCGGTATATAGATAATCTAGACAGCTTCCCTCATTTTGTAATAGACAGCTTCTATATGCATATCAGCAGAATTAGACCAGGGAAGGACTGTAATGTTTATTTAGCTTGGAAAAACAGAATGCGGTATTTCTTTTTTTGGTTTGCTGTTAAAAACTTTAGGTGGACACCCTACTCGGTTTCCCCTAGTGGGCGGGTAGTTGGTTCCACCAATTTTGCTGTAATTTCTTGATGTGATAATAGAAAATGAAGTACCACCTTTGCCTACAAAAAAAAATAATAGCACATGATGCCATATTGTTTCAACTACAAAATTTCTATTAAATGCATTTAAACCAGTTTTTCCTAACTTCTTCATTTTCATTTTATTTTTATTTTTAATTCTTACTAACCCTTATGCTTTGTCAGAAATATGATATATTAATTTAAATCTTATTTAGTCATAATGATATTTTATTTTTAATAAGTTTTCACGTGTTATATGCCTACCACTTCTATTTCCTAAAAATAATTATTTATTTAAAATACTCTTTATTCAATAATCTGGCCTATTTATTTGTTAATTAGAAAATCTTTTTAATTTACATTATTTTACAACGACTATTCAATTTTGATTATCACTAGGGATTACCCCCTGTGGTGAAAGGGAGACCATCCCATATCACCTAGAGCGGGAGGATCTAGGATCCTAAGTGATGTGGTCTTAGGTTGTCCTCAGTTACCGGTACAATTTGAGCACCAAGAGGGTTCATCAAACATTTTGTAAGTTTGTCATTGCCCCTTGTATGGGAACCCACAATAGTTGGTTTGATTTATTATCATTTTCAAGGTGGTTGGGTGGTGTTAGGCAGATGGTTGAATTTACCTTCAGGTTGTAGCTTGAAAACACTTCACGACGATAGATGGTGTTAGGGCGAGTTGGAAATTGCAAGGGTTTTGGAGCATCCTTTCAACAACAACTGATAAAACCAGGGCGTTGGGGTGTCCTTCTAGTTGGAGTTTGAAAAATAAACAATTTTATAGAGTATTAGGGAGTTGGGGCTTCCCTTTTTAGTTGGAGTTGAAGCATTTAACGTAATCGTAGATTATTAAAGAAGTGTTCGACGGATTTTCTCCTAGAAGGGTTTCCAACTAAAAAATTGTTGTTTACTGTATTTTGATTATGTGTACTATTTATTTACGATGCTAAATATTAATCAATTCCCTATAAAATAAAATTAACTAATTGGAAGTGAAATATTGATTCATCCCCCTCTCAGTATTTCCAACAGTTAGGCCATCAACAACAATATTCATGCTTCAGCTAACACGTGTGATATTAGAGCTATTAAATTTTGAGATAACTTCTGAAGCAAAAGTAGTGTAGCACTTCATAAGCTTATTTTATGGAGTATAAAATTTCTTAATCATATTTACAATTAATTTTGAATCTCCAAATATAGATAAATTTCGATATCCAAGCTTGAGAGCATTGTCTAAACCAATTAGTAGAGCTTCAAACTTTGTTGTGTTGTTGGTATATAAAAAAATTAACCGATAAGAAAATGGATGCATTTTTCCAAAACGACTTTGCAAAATAATACTAGCACCATTCCCTTCTTGGGAAGATGCTCCATCGAAGAACATGTGCCATATTTGATCAGAGTATGAGGGAGCATTAGGAGTATTCTTTTTATCAACTTCTTCTTCATTAAAAATAGAATAAATTCCTAAATCATCCTCTACATATTTAACCAAAGGGTGAGGGAGGATTTCAATGTAAGGGACAATTATTTCCTCTATGTATATAATGATATTCTTCGGGTCTCTCAGAATAATGATATGGGTGCCATCCATTGAATAATATCCCCTAGTTAGAGATTGCCAATCCCTACATAGAATAATTGAATCATTATTGACAACCATATCTATGACCTGTATATTACAAGTAGTATGGATCTCGGGATGGGAACACATGACCAATGTGACATCTTTGACCTCCCCAGTAATAGGATTTTTTTATTCATTAAATGGAAGCATATTTTTGGACACCTCGTTTGTACAAGAAAGTCCAAGATATTCCATTATCGTTTTTGACATAACATTTGGGCCAGATCCTCCATTAATTAGATAAAAATGGGCAATATTATCAAATCTTTTCACGGATACATAAAATGAGGGGTCCTTTGGTTGTTTGTAATTAGTCACAATTCCAAATAATTCATTTGTAGGGGGTTCAGGTTCATCTTCCATTTTAGTGATAGTTAGAATAGAAGTTGGATTTTTAGATTGTTTTTCAAAAAAGTTTTGAAGGTCAACAACATTTTTGAGAGTCTTAGCTAATACGAAAATGTAGCATTTGATTTAATTTGAGCCAGATATTCGGTTATATTATATTTTTTTGTAATCTTGCAAGTATTTGAAGCCGATTTAGAATTAGGGTTACTTCCATATTTAGCAGAGTTTTCATGAGCGGATTACTTTGAAACATGATTTGCATTATTATGATTAAGATAATTATTTTGAAATTTGTTTATTGTAATTTTGTGCAAGAGTATTTATAATGTGGATATCATCTTCTAGCTAGTCTAAACTATTTACAGAAGCGTTATTAGCTATAGGCATGGGTTTCTTTCCCAAGATTGTCTTTTTACTGGCCTTCATAATTTCACATGTTCTTTTATCATGATAATTTTGACAAAAATTATACCAGGGTGATTTATAAGAAATGCTCCTGGTGGAGATGATACAAGATTATATTGAGAGGATGAAGGGAGTGTGAATTTAATGGGCAGAGGAGAGACTTTCCTTTCAAATGATATCATTTATTTATTCATGTCTTGCATAAATTGCAAGACAACAGTAATTTTAACACTTTTATTTGATTCACTTAAAGGAAGTCTAGTTCTTAAATTTTGATCTTCAAATTCCAGAAAGGTTTGTAAGGATGATGCCAAATTATTAACAACTTTCTCCTCAAACCTATTTTTGTAGGTAGGAGGTATAGTGTTATAGTAATGAATCATAACAACCTAACTATGAGGTCTTATTAGTTATGGATTTCAATTGTAGAGTTTGGTGAAGCTATGATTAAAAGCTTTAATGGTCTGACTAGGATGATAGATCATGCTATTGTATTATATTAGCCAATCATCGAGGCTTTTCCACTTCCCATATGTGGATTTGAACCAATAACAACATTCTTCCCAAGTATAGAAACATTTAGGGGGGAAATCGAAAAAGTTAGGTGTGACCTTCCCTTCTAGTGTATTTACAAACAACCTCATGCATACACCATTTGCAGTAGCCCCTATATTGTTACAAGAATTGGATAAACAACTTAAGTGTTCGCACTTCCCAAGCTTATCATCAAACCCTGGCAAGAACTTGTCAACAATAAGCATGAAACTAGTATTAATTATGACAAGGATGTGTCCTCTAATATTCCAAATTATTATAAGCCAATCTAGTTTCATAGTGTTGGGTTTCTTCAGGACGATAAATTTTTGGGCATGGAATCCCCCCACATCATGGTTTGGGGCTCAAAGCCCAAGTTTTGAGTAATATTATTGTAAAAACTCTGCGAATTGCGAGCGCGGAGCGCGAATTGTATGTTAGAGTCATAGGGTTGTCCGCCCTAAGTTTTTAATGTATTGTCGGCCTACCCATGGTCCAAGGACCATGGGATTGTATAAATAGAATGAGGCTCTAAGTTGTAAGTCATTTAAGGTAACAAACGGATGGAGTCAAAAGGATAGCAAGCATAGAGAAAAAGTCTAGTATCTTGGGTTGTAGTAGTAAGAAGAGGCTCTGCAGCTGAGTGCATAGAGGCCTAGTAGAGTCCACAGCTGAGTGAGCGGACCCCTGCAGCTGAGTGCGCAGGGTGGATTCGAGTCTGTAACCAAGGAAGAAGAATAATAAAGAGAAGCTTATCTAAATTCCATGTATCTGTTCTTATGTTATTACATGTTTGATATCAATTGCAATTGTATTGTTTATTTACTGCGCGCTATTGTATGAATGGTGAATATTGGTAAGTATAAATGAAAGCATACATATAAGCTAAGTTAATCAACTAATATCAGGTTACTAGTAAGGATTTGGGTAACAACACTATTTGGCCCCCAAGTAGGACTGCGCAAAGGTAGCATCACCGGCTGTGAAGTATTGATAAGTGCGCATAGCGACGTGCGCACAGAGTCAAACCACGAACCACTAGAAAAAATCAGACATCTCCAGGGTGCGGAAACCTGGTTCTAGCACCCTCCCATACTACTTCGAGTGAGACCTTAGTCCGCGCTCCCTGGACTGTTGCCGAAAGGGCCAGTAGTACCGGGATTTGTTTGGCTAAATCATCTCTGAACCTAGGTCAGGCCCCAACAAGCCAACAAATGGTTCCGTTGTCAGGACTGAGATTTGCACAAGGGATGTTTGATGTCGTTTCGCTGGAATCCGACAAAGAAATAAATTAAAGGGTGGTTGGACAGAAAAATTCACGAGTTCGCGACATAGGAAAATAGTAATCCACGAGTATCAAAGGAACAGTGGCTAGAGAACTAGTTATATACAGAAATCCATGAAATTTTCTTTGCATCCTTCCGCTCCGAATTGTATGAGTGGATTGCGAAGCTAGCAGGCAGTCAGGGAAGGTGTAGGCTCGACAAACCAATTGTGTGGAATCCATAAGTAGTGCGCAGACTAGAAGCATCGGAAGAGAAGATCGGCTCAATCGAATTATAGGGGGGTTTATCACCGAGTTCGCAGTAGATACGATTGTCAGCTATAGTGAGGTGGAACGACGCTTCCTCAAGGGACCGCGAGGTAAGTACTTTAAATCGTTGAACACTTGGATTAAAATGTTGTTGTGTGAAAAGCGAGTTATGCGAATAAATTAATGTTTGGGACTACGCGAAGTGGGAGGATCTATAGAAACGAAGGTAGCACAGAGATAGAAAACAGTCCCTTGATTTTGTCGTGGCGGGAAAGTGAAGAAGAGCTAGTGAAAGTTTCTCCGAGAAGCGCGATCAGTCTGATAAGGCGAAAAATTATGTGCATACCACCCCCACACCAATCTCACCACCGGCACCACCAATCTCACCATCGTCACCTACATCTCTGCCCACACCACATCTGCCACCACCACAGTTCAATATTGCGAGCGCGATAAAATTATCGGTATTCAAAGGAGTAGGGAATGAAGATTCGGACCAATTTCGGTTTGTGGTAAAGGTCATATGGGAAGCACAGGGAGTTGTGGATGATAATATAAATAAGGAAAAGTTGGTAAGCACGTTGTAGGATCGTGCACTAACGTGGTATGTTAAGCATTCTAATGACCACCCAAATGTAGGGATCGCAGATATCCAGGCTGCGCTGAACAGATAATTTAGCAGGCCAAAGTCGGAGACACAATCAATTATCGGGTTTAAGGAAATCACGATGCTTCCATGTGAGAACCCATGGGATCTAGAACAGAGACTGAAGAGTATGATCCGCGAAGCAAATATGACCTTAACGGATAGACAGCACCGCTCATGCTTTGTAGCATCACTAACGCCACATTTGAGGACGGCGTTGTCACAGCAGAAGTTATCCACCCAGGCCGAGGCTTTGGAGATTGCAATGAGACTACACGAGACCCCAATACAAGATCCTAGCCTAGGAGTTCAACAAATCCACGCGCAACTGAAAAATTTGTGTCTGGAAATGCAGAGTTTGAAACAAGATAGGACGACTCACCCAGAAGCATGTGAGGAGGTATGGTGCTTAAAATGTAAAGGCTAGGGGCATGATAAGGACCATTGTCTAGTTTTCGCGAATTACTTGGCAGGAGGAGGGTCGATGCCATTAAGACCAGAGGCACAAGCAAGATCAAGCGCGATGCACACATTATGGTGCAAGACTTGTCAGATAGGAGGAAAACACACTACAAATAACTATCACCTATTACAGAAGTATACGCAGACGTCCCAACAATTGTTCTGTGATTTCTGCAGACCAGTAGGCCATGATGAGCACACCTGCAGAAGTTACGAGTACCACTACGCGCTTGCCGATTTCGAGGTGATAGAGATTGTAGATGACGGCAATCCCTATCCCATGCTATTGGGAATAGATTGGGCCACTGATATGAATAGAGTCATAAATTTGAAGAAGCGAAAAATGATTTTTGAGAAAAAGTCACTGCGCGTAGTGGCACCTTTAGACCCTACGGAAGGATCACGCTACACAGAGCCAGTGCACAATGATGAAAGCGATGACGAGCTAGACTGTATCTACAGATAAGTGCTTGGGAACAAGATTGGGTGAATCCAATAGCAAATGGCAGAATTTCATGGAAGTGCGAAAGCTCCTGCACATCAGATTCAGATGAGGAAATAGAACGATGGCAGAACCAGTTACACGAGGTAACCACACTCAATTGCAACATGATGGTAAGATCATTGCGTTGCGTGACAATAGAGTTAAGAAATTTGCCTATGTATGACAAGCTAACAGCGGTGGATGAATTCTTGAATGAGTTTGAAAGTGAAATGCCAGAACAACAGCGGTTCGATGCTCTGAAATGGGCACTGCACACTATGCCCGCAAGGTGGTGTGGTACGCACCAGCAGAGTTTCGGGGACTGGCACAAATGTCGAAAGATGATGCACTTACGACTTGGGAAGCCTGAGAGGAGGATGGAAGCCAAGCAAGATGGACAAAATAGCCTATGCGCCCACCTTTCCAGATGGGTACAGGCATACGGTATGCAGCCCACATGAACGCACACCGTTATCATGATAGGAAACAGGAACAACAAGCAAAAGCAAGCAGGAAAAGTGTGTGAACGACGAAGTATGATACAATCTAGCATGCAAAAAATCATACATGGGGAAGCCTTTGATAAGGTGTGCGAAGTGTTGAACAGGGTCCACCATGTGAGACGCACTGACTGGGACCTACGCATACCAGTAGTTGTATGGCCTTATAGGACCATAGGAAAAACTCTGACCACGCAAGCATTTCCGAAGCTGAAGTATGAAGCAAGGGCTATAGTCCATGTGGAGCATCCAAAGATGAGTCTGCGCATAATAGCACCTGTAGATATGATGGTCCGTGCAGACCAGAATGAAGAAATCACACAGCTACGTGAAACAGAACATCTAAGACTTAAGAAAGAAATCTGATAGGGAAACTTTAGACTTCGCAAACTTGAAAAAGACCAGGTACGGAAAAAGGAGAAAAGTGCTTTAATGGACGAAGAGATCGAGAAGCTGGAAAACAAAATAAAGGAAGAATTTCTCGTCGAGAAACTGAGGATGGCAAGGCAAGGTACGTACAATCATACTGACAAATTGGAAAGCTATTGTCGTGAATTGGTTAG
This sequence comes from Pinus taeda, assembly GCA_000404065.3. NCBI lineage: Eukaryota > Viridiplantae > Streptophyta > Pinopsida > Pinales > Pinaceae > Pinus > Pinus taeda. The sequence continues at coordinate 97,412 of APFE030001363.1, read as the reverse complement.
TCTGCTGCCATGGCTGAGACTGCGTCTCACCAAATGTAGTGACTAGGGCACCACAGTGCAAATTGTAGAGTGCACAATGTTGATCACTACAAGGGAAGATGGGGATTCTCCGCAAACCATGGTGGGGGACGAGATGAAGCCCCGCACGGGTGGCGCGTCCACCTGACTAGCCGTAGGAAGGACAATCTTAGCGCTCCAGGAAGTTGAAAGGGAGTGCAGGACTATAAAATATTCTTCCTGGGGGCTACCCGATATAAGAGATGCGCGCAGGAGAAAGATGTCACAGGGTTCGCGACCGTGCACGGAGGGCTACACTACCATGCAGGTCAACTGGGAAGTGACTGTTGGTGTCACTATTCATGATGGGATGTTTGATTTGAGGCCAAATGGAGCAGGCGACAGGCATTTAAGACATGAGTTATGGACAAGATTCGGGAAAATCAGCTGCCAAGAAAGCATTAATGGCCCGAAATTGGGGGGAACGATCAAATTGGAATTTGGAAGGCGCTATAAAACTCACAGGGCTAGCCAGAGAACAACACTTGCTCATTTGAGAATTGAGCACTTGAGTAGAACATAGAGTGTTGAGAGCCAAGAGATAATTGAGCCCCTAAGTTTGCGAGACAGAATACAACCCAGAGAGGATGACGGCCACTAAGGATGGGTTAGCAACTAAGGAGGTAATCGCTGGCGAGGCCGCGCAGACGCACATGATGGAGGATTTTCCAGAAGTTGCCAGGGTGGTAACAGAAATCCCAAAATCACAGCAAACACCAAGGCCCAAGAAGGATAAACAGCCAATGGAGCTAGTACGCATGTCCCCAAGGAATTCGCAGCACAAACTATCCATGGAAGAGAAGGGGAAGGTAGTAACGATAGAAACCGACGAGGAAGAAGAAGACTTGCAGGCCTTGATTATCGTAGTAGAGGAAGAAGAAGACATGGAGGAGGATATCAACCTATTGTGCTCTGCAACAAAATTGTCGGCATATGTCCCTCTGTGGAAAGGGAAAACCAAGGTGCCGAAGAACCTGGACGAAACAAAAAGCCCGCTCCAGACCCCGCTCCTCCCCGACGGTATTATATTTGAGGGAGCGCACCTAGGCCGCGTGCCAACCATGAAATTTGAAGATTGGGACCTCACGGATAGTAAGAAGTTCCCGCACTTAGAGATAGCCAACCTGATGAAGCAGAATACAGAGGGGGGAGTGATAGCGTTAGAGCCATGAAAAGGGTTGTGCTATGTGGAAAAGGCAGGGTTGCTGCACTTGTTATGGATACTGCATTTCCACCGCACGCCCATCACCATTTTTATCATCAGGCAGTTGTTGTGCATGGTTCATGATGGGTATCTCTGGCTGGAGGAGCCTATTCCCATCACGGCAGACCTCATTCACCGAATTTCTCAGCTTCCCTGTAAGGGAATGGACCTCGTGACTATAGCCGGGAAAAGTAGCGATCTCGCTCTCGTAGAGGCCATGAAGGTGAAATATAAGTTGGAGAAGAAGAAGAGGGGCTACGTCATCTCCAACATCAAGGACAAAGGGGTGTGCATAGCAACCCAACTCCTAGTCGGCAAAGTGATGAGGAAGTGTCGCACTAATGAGGTACTGACGTCGGTGGTCGCATTGGATGAGCAATGCGCGGAGGGGGTTCAATTCAACTGGGCTGAATTCCTCTACGAAGAATTTTTGACAAGCTATCATGAAGCCCAAGAGCAGGGTAAGACCTTCCACTATGCGTGGTTGCTCTTATCCATATTGCTAGTAGTGGGAGAACTACCAGAGGACAGTGAGTTCCCCCACATTAACAGAGAGTTACTAGAGACTGCGAAGTATGCTTCACTCTGGGCCACCAAGGACGTGAAACAAATTCGCAACATCAAAATTTTCTAGGTGCTCATGGAGGCGAGCATCCGAATGTGGATCAACAGGAGGCCATGCCTGTCACCTATGGTGTACAATATCCTAAACAGTTTTGCAAATTTTAAAGCCAATATGCACAACATTTATATCATGGCACGAAATAATCAAGCAAAGCAGTGGACGAAGCTACTATTTGTAGCCATTGACGACGCGATTTTTATTGTCTTGTAGACATGGCCTCCCGAATGGCGCGCTCCAGACCTGGCAAAACTCGAGAAGGTGGCAACCTAAAAGAAAAAAGATGATGCTAAGCTGCGCGTCACTTAGTTAGCAGAGAAAAGGTGGAACAAAAAAGCAGTAGCTGAGGAAAAGGCAATGCGGGAAGCCGCAGAAGCAGCAGTAGCAGCACAGGAAGAAGAGGTAGCAACAACACAGGTACACGAGGTCCAAGCAACATCCTTAGGACAGGAGGTAGAGGAACTAGAAACAACAAAAGGTAGCATGGACCTGAGGGCCGCTTCCACTCAGTTAAAGCACCCGCGCATCACCGAAAGATCAGGCCCAAGGAAGAAGGTCAAGGCCTCGAGGTTGGCCATTGACCTGGTCACCTTAATCGAAGTTGATCTCCATGACATCAGCGAGACGGTCTGTGATGTCATAGGTGAAGCACTCCAAGAGTTTATGACGGAGCTCCAGACTATGTTGGGGGCCCTCAAGGTGTAGCTACAGGAGATACAGGTATAGACCCCTCAGGAAGGTACCCTGTCTACCCACGTCGCAGTAGGTACTTCAGCAGTAAAGCAAATGTTGCGCGCAAGGTTGGCTAACACAATAGTGTTTCCAGAGGGAGTGTCAGTATCATCAAATGCGATGGAAAAAAAGACGGTTAGCATGATAAAAGGCCTTGGCCTCAATCTAGTTACCCTTCCCCAGGAAACGCTCTATCAACTACAGGATGGAATAACAGCAAAGATGTGTGCTAGGGAGAACCGCGCGATCCAAGTTCTTAGTGAACAGAAGATCAATATGGAGCAACTCAGCTTACAGTGTGAAGAGTTGGTGTCACATAACCAAAGGTTGTTGGAGACGGTAGATGACGCTTGTCGACGCATCCCACAGCTGGCTATTGCATCAGATCTACCATTGGAAGTAAAAATCCACAATTTGGCCAGTGGAATTCGTGACACAAGAGAATAGACAACAAGGGTGCAATTGGAGCTGAATCTCCGGATCGTCGAGCTGCAGTTGAAGGCACAGCCTTCCACTCCCCCGGAAATCAAAGAAAAGCATGCCAGCGCCATTACAATAGGGTTGGAAGAGATTGGAGGTGCAATACGCGACTGTACCAACATCTTGGAATAGGCGCTTGAGGTCCTCACGACATTACAGGAGGACCCCAACATCCATTGGTTGGAGACGAAGGCACGCGAACCCCAATAGCAGTATGATGGCATCAGACGAACTGCACAGACAATAGTCCTCACTCAGCGACTTGCGAGGATGCAGCAAGCCAAGGCATTAAAGGAACAGGTGGACATGGCACCATAAGGAAGTAGTTCTCAAAGTGTACGTCCAGCCATGGATTGATGAAGCCTTCACAATCATGGCAGGTATTGAAGGAAAGCTCACGCAAATTCAGGGGATGCATGCATAGGTGCAGTGCAGCATACCGGAAACAGAGGGCTCAGAAGAGAGAATGCAGCAGGGACGACAAGCAGCAGCTCAGTGCGATACAGACATCACGACCATTTGAGACCAGCTAGAGGGACTTCGCACCAAGATTTCCGCGCTGACAGAGTGACTCGAGGGTGAGTCACGATGTTTGTGTTGGGGGCCTATTGGGCATGGAGTCCCCCCACAGCATGGTTTGGGGCTCAAAACCCAAGTTTTGAGTAATATTATTGTAAAAACTTCATGAATTGCGGGCGTGGATTATGAATTGTATGTTAGAGTCATAGGGCAGTCCGCCCTAAGTTTTGAATGTATTGTCAGCCTACCCATGGTCTGCAGACCATGGGATTATATAAATAGAGCAAGGCTCTAAGTTGTAATTGAGTCAAGGTAACGAACGGATGGAGTCAAAAGGATAGAGAGCATAGAGCAAGAGTCTAGTTTCTTGGGTCGTAGTAGTAAGAAGAGGCTTTGCAGCTGAGTGCGCAAAGGCCTAGTAGATTCCGCAGTTGAGTGCACGAACCCCTGCAGCTAAGTGCACAGGGTGGATTCAAGTCTGTAACCAAGGAAGAAGAATAATAAAGATAATTTTATCTAAATTCTGTGTATTTGTTCTTATGCTATTACATGTTTGATATCAATTGCAATTATATTGTTTATTTACTGTGCGCTATTGTATGAATGGTGAATATTGGTAAGTATAAATGAAAGCATACAGATAAGCTAAGTTAATCAATTAATATCGGGTTACTAGTAAGGATTTGGGTAACAACACTATTCGGCCCCCGAGTAGGACTACGTGAAGGAAGCATCACCGGTTGCAAAGTACTGATAAGTGCGCGTAGCGACGTGTGCGCAGGGTCAAACCGCAGACCACTAGAAAACATCAGACATCTCCAGGGTGCAGAAAACTAGTTCTAGAACCCTCCCATACTACTTAAGGTGAGACCTCAGTCCGCACTCTGTGGATTGTTGCCGAAAGGGCCAGTAGTACTGGGATTTGTTTGGCTAAATCATCTTTGAACCTGGGTCAGGCCCCAACAAGCCAACATTAATATTCACATGTTCCATGTCCTTCTCCTCTTCCACAACCATATATTGTTAGAGCTAGCATTGTAATTAGCTTGGCCATATGAAAGATCACTATATTGATCTTCACCCTTGTAAGCATTGTGGAAAACACACTAGTATTTCAGACAAATTCTCTAGACATAAGAACCATGCAAGATCAAAGATTCAACCTTGGATGGATTTCTTATTGGAAATGGTCTTCAATAACCAAGAAGATGCCTTAGATTTCACTCTCGGGTATTAACACATATTGTAGTGGATATTTCTTCACCTTATCACCTTATATGTAATAGGGGGGGAATTGATGGTCAGCTACCAAATTCAAATATTTATCAAGAAATATTGAGACACCACCTCAAAGAAATCCAACTACTAGAGCCTAAAGCTAGAGTCTATCATAACCATATTCACAATCGTAGCCTAGGACAGATTCATAATCCACGAGTAGTTTTGGTTGGTGGCTTGCCTTAAACCACCAATGACAAAAGACTTTGGTTTCTACTCTATCAGTTTGTGGTCATCTTCAAACCATCATCAGGGAGAAATTCCTCTTCATAAAAGACATCAAATTCTAGCCATATTTGGAATTGATCCAAGAACTTCTTCGAGCTTTAGTTCCATAGTTGGTGATAAGCCTTAAACCACCACCAAAAGAAACCTCACGTTTTTCTACCTCGTTTGGTTTGTGGTCTTTCTTAAACCACCATTTCATAGATCACATCCAACCATTGGTTTCCATGAATTTTTGTGTTTAATATTTCTTCTTGGACTCATATACACACCTTCAGATTAAGGGGTGTAATGTTGGATAACTAATCCATTAGGGTTGGCATGGACGAATTCCAACAATCGTTGAAGTCCAAGTGACCTCTTGGAAGATTAAAACCAAGGGTTAGAATCACAAGTACTAACATGTACATCTTGTGAATAGAATTGAATCACACGAGTTATCTAATTTGCATATCAATTTTTTTTGTTTTAACACTCCAATTCAAACAATGAAGGTGGAAGTGACAAAAAAACTAAACTAGAGAAACCAAAGAAGAAGGAAAGGGAATGCAACAAGACTCAAGCACCATTCAAAATAGAGGCAAATATTGACATCAAGCTATGTGTAGATGATATATATTCCTTGAACAATGGTTGCATTAGTTAAAATTTTATTTTAGTGTGCATGGCATTAGTGAGGTAGAAATAATCTCCTTTTCTTAATTCAAGTTAGAAGGTCATGCTTTGACATGGTGGAAAAGTGATACCATTGCAAGAAGGCTAGCAAATAAAATGCTAGTGACAAAAAGATAAATGTTTAAGGACATGATTAAGTATCAACCCTATGATATTTGTTATGGGGAGGAACAAAAGATAAACTCTCTTTAGCTTAAATATATTCAAGGATAGGCAGTGCAAGAATTCAATGTAGAGTTCAAAGGAGAGCAATCCAATTAGGGATTTCTCTCAAGAGTCGTGTAGTTCTTGTTAAGTAATTGGAAGCTTTGTGTTACCCACAAAAAGTGGGAAACCCATAGCAGAATGTTTTTTATCCCCATTAATGCGTTAACCAGTCAGCATCCCTATGATGGACCACAAATAGCTTTACATTAGATCTCTCTTCATATACTTTGATCAATGTTCTATCCCATCTGGAATGCTTCTTGAAGGAAGGTGGGTCATATATAAAATGGTACATTAACCATTTATGTAATCACATGCTTTCATTTAATTTTGTAACAACCCCTGGTTGTTTTTCCATGTAAATAAAATAAGACCAAGGTCATGGGACATGTATTCCAAGTTGAACGGTGGGAAAACATTATAGTGGGAATCACTTGTGGTTTATTAATGCCTATGGAAATTGGAAAATGCATTGGAAAAGGAGAAGAGGCAATAATTGGCATTTAATTAAGGAAATAAAGGAAAATAGGAGAAAAGGAAGGTGAAGAGACACAAAAATGCATGCAAGGGAAATTAGAGGCAAAATGAAGGAAAATGAAAGAAAAGGGATACATCAATGGTAAAAAGGCATCAGAGAAACAATTCACAACTTTTGCTCAAATTTGGATCAGTTTTCATCAAAGGAGAAGGAGCAAGCACTTGGACAAGCAAGCAAGGAAAGCAAGGGTGCATGAGAGGAAGTTTGGACAACAACAAGTATGGACAAAAATTAGATGTGGATTGTAGGTAACAATGTGCATGTGAGATTTAGCATGTTGGGATTCAATGCATGGTGCATGCATTGGTTTAGTGTTTATGTTTGTTTTCATTAGCATGGGATTTGTCTAGATTGAAGGTGGTTTCAACCTTGCCTTGTGTTGTGGGTTCCTTGTTTTGGTTTAAGATTTGGATGACTGGTAGACTTGGATCCTAATTGAGGTAGTATAGGGAAAATCCCCAAGGGTCAAGGGTGGATATGGGATTTATCCTGGAACTCTTGATAGATGGGTGGAGATAAGAAAATTCCTTTGGAGATGGTGAAGGAAGTCAGAGGCATCCAATCTTGTTTTGTGTTAGTGATTTCTAGATCGTTTTAGGTGAAATCATTGTGGTTGAGGTGGTTTAGCCTTTGAAAGCCCTTGTTGGTTCTATTTTGGTTTAAACCATATGATCCCAATTCATGCTTTGAATATGGAATGAGGTTGATTGGCTGAAAGAGAGATTTGATTCAGCGCAATCTATGGTTAGTTGGTACGTGGAAGTCCCTGACTTGGTTGGATTTTTCATATGCTAATATAAGTTATTTTCTTATTATGATTGATGAGAACTTGTATTGTTTATGATGTTGATCTTATGGTTGATTTTTTATGGATTATATGCTAGTTATATGTATGATTATATGATGTGCTCTTGTTATGGTTCTAGTTCATGAATTGACAAGGGATTGAATGGTTGACGAATGCATAGGATAACAATTGGATGAAGTTCATAAGTTTATGATCAAATATGCATTCATGACCTATAACTTCTATGTTTACTATCTGTTTGACGAAATGTCTATCATGTATTAGGTATGTCCTACTCAAGATCTTGCTTGATTATTGGTTGTTTAGATTTGTTTTCATCATTCATTGCATTCTAGAAAGTTATGGGCACTTCTGGGCAGTGGCCTGAAGACTAGCCTTGAAAAAGTGACATAATCTCACCATTGTATGCAGGAAGGATTATAACCGCATGCAGGAAGGATTATGGGTGTGGTTGGAGCCTCATAACCGCATGCCCAGTATGTTATGGGTGTGGTTGGGGTGTCAAGCTTGTGAAAATGAGTTTTACCTCAAGGATTGGTCACCAAAGGTGGTTTTCAAGTTGCTAAGTGATCTAGTGTTGTTTCAATTATAGGCCCCACTTCCATAACTAGAACTTGGAGGTTAGGTCATGCAATTGTAGAACTTAGCTAATGTTTGCCTTGGAGAGCTTGTAAAAGAGGGTAAATGTGGGAGGACGTGTTACAAATGATTTGGGGAATAGTGATATGGTTTACAAGCCAAGTTGGACAACTATCGCTTTTGATTGTACCATTGTCCCCATGGTTCACCTTGGAGGTTATCCTCTTCTCCTAGACTAGTGTGACCTCCCCTAAGGTCCTTTTGTTAGGAGGGGCACTAATAGGAGGCACTGATTGATGTAGCATACCTCCTATTATACTTGATACATTCCATGTTTCCCTTATCGTCCACATCCATTATTTCTGTTGATTTTCATTTTTTTCATTAGGATTGGCGCCCTTTATGTTTATCTCCGAGTTAGGGCCAAATGTTTTTCCCTAAGAACTTTATACGGCTGGGAAAAGAAAAAAAACAATAATACTAATAATAAAATATATGAAGGCATAAATAAATAAAATGAAAAAAATCAAAAGATGGTTAGGACATAGTAAGCACGCAAGAAAAATCTAACACTAGCTCTAAACCCCTCGCTATCCATCACCCAGTTCCTTAGCATTTCATTCTTTATCTAAAATGAAATCTTGAATGTCCCAACCCTGACGAGCAAAAAACTACTATATCTTTAAGTGGTGTTGGAAAAGAATAAAGAAACATGGGTCTCCTAAGCTATTCAACAAATAAAGATAAATCATTACAGTAAAAGGTGCACTAGAGGGGTGGAAAAAGTATGCCAAGGAAAGGTGTAATTCATTTCTCCATGGTTGCTCCTCTTCTCATTATAACACTTACGAATATTGGACCTCCTTCAACAGACATCGTGACTATGGCCATCTTCCTTGGAGTCTTTCCTAATCATTGCCATCTTTATCATATGTCCCTATGGATTCATGGGTCTACCTATGAAATGTTCCTACCATTCGAAGTCGGTCACACCTAATAAGGATGAAGGCACAAAGCTTCATAACATGTGTGGTAACTTAATTATAGATCCTAAGCCAAAAATACATTGGAAGGTAAGGCTTGTGTCAAATATTTTTGTGTCCCTAACATTGAATATTGTCCACTATGACACTTTAATAGTTTTTGTCCCTAATAATGTTGATATCTCTTGATCTTGAGGGTTGTGTCAAGTGGTTATTACACATGCAAAAAATATCCCTTAAGGGATGGCTTGACACCCCTCTAGCACCATCCAAAGGATGTATTTCCTAATATTGAGAGTAGACATAACCTTATAGGCTTAATTTTGCCCTCGTGAGATGAAAATTGGGCTTCTAGGATCCTTTGAATAATTGTATTCCCCTTGATACACCTCCAGATGTTGAAGCATTGAGCTAGGAAGAAAATGTGTTGGCTTGTTTGATGATGCACCTTGATGGATGAAGGACTCCCCCAGGATATCCTTGAACCAGGTTGATATATGTTGACTTGTTCCATAGCCCAAACAATGATGGAGATCATTGAGATTATTTGAGAGGGCTAGAACACTATGCCTAGATTCCAACGCTTGCTCCAGAGGTTTCCAAGTTATCCCCACATGATCTTTGATGATATACCTTGGAACGAGGAGCAGTCATGGAGCCACTTTGTCACTTTCTTTATGAATATTTTCCATTTTAGGAGTATGATGTCATGTTTTAAAGCATTTATTCCCATAGGTGTAGGATATTTTGATGTATCTCTTATGTTTTAAAACCATCTTAAGGTTGGCTTGTGACCAAGCAATATTTTAGGGCTTTCACTATAAAATTATGAAAAGTGGCATGGTTCCCTTCATATAAATAAAGGGAAGTCACTTTCATTATTCTTTGTCATATTTTCACTCACTCTTCTCTAAAAAGGAGTGTGCACTAGTTGTACTTTTCTCATAGACACAATGGACATTTAATGGAGTGAATTACTTTTGGAGGGAGATTTTTTCCATGGAGAGATTTCTTTGGGGTTGATGAAGTGATTCTTGTTCAAATTTTGTAAGTTTGTTTCTATTATCTTCCATTTTACATGTTATATTTTTGAAATTGGGGTTTCTTTTTCTGTCACGTTAAAAAGTGCAGTATCTTGCCTGAAATCTTGATTCTTTATGGTATTAAAGTTTGTCGTGTAAGAATTTATCAAAGGAACTTGGTTCATGCATATTGTGTCCTTAAATCTCCCATATAGAGAAGTCATTAGGGTTTCTAAGGGATGAAATTTAGTCTTCCACCCTCTTCATCCAAGGCCCTCTATCATAGACCTTTCCCTGAACTACTCCATTTCCCAGTTGAGAGAAGACACTAGTCTAATTGTGGTGATCATCTTAAATTTGTACTTCTTTTCCTAATTTATTGGTAGCTAGGGTTAGGGTTCGGATTTAATTTGAATGTTATAATAATTTTCCATATATATGTCATTGTTATATTGATAAAAAATGCATTTAATAAATTGAAAAGGAAAAATATAGTATTAATTTCTTTTTTGCCCCCGAACTACGATTGGCATCTAGGACTTTGTTGTTGTTTTATGCATCTTCAACATTTTTGTTTGTTTGTTATGTTACGTGAGTCCTTAGATGACTGGAACACTTATCATATGGCTTGAGTAGACGCGACCTAGGGGGCATCTAAGCCATCAAAATCATCTAGGGATTTCACCCAACCTGGGCCACACTAGCCCTTAGCATGGTTGGATTTTTTTCCTATGAAGTTTTGAATCAATGAACTTTACACCAAAGAGTGCCTTAGAAAAACACCCTATCACCATCTGCTCTATGCCTCAAGGGCTATGCATGTTAAACCATTAAAAAACATAAAAGTTTCCTTTTACTTGGATTTGCCCTTGATATTGATATTGTAATCAATCTATTTCTTAGAGGTCATTTCTTGATTGTTATATGCTTTCACATGCTATAAACCTACATATCATAAAAAATTGAGTTTATAGAAACCCTCTTCTAGGCCATTGGATTTCGTTTAAAGTGTGCTTGATTACTTGTCTCTCACATCTCGACCATCAAGTACTTGTCAGTACCTACCTCCATAACTACCAAACCTTATATCACCCTCGAGCCCTTGTTCATTGAAGATATTTTTGGGTGATATCTTTAGGGAAGCCTCCCTTGTGGGGATAAAATCTACCACTAAATAGTTGGATAGAGGCCATTGATGTGATAATGGTGACTAATCTCTTTGTTTCCATATGACCTAGGTTTCCTAGTGAGGCTTTTCACCAAGCTTGCTATATTTTATAGTACCATTTTTGGCACCATTTCTAGGGAGGAAATGGGTCTTTCTCCTTGTGATCCAATGTCTATGCTTCAATATATTTTGATGAGAACATCCAAAATTTCTCATCTGGAAAATTATAAAACATTTTCCTGTATAGGAGATTATAGTAGTAGGTCCAAAACAACCATTCCTACTAGAAAGGAGACTATTCCTAAGACCCTTATTACTCCTTTTATTCCTACAACAAAATCCCATTTTGGTAGCCCTTCTACCTCAACCACAATGGCAAAGCCATGCCTCACCAATGTCTATAAGCGCCTTGACAGGGTTCCATTCAAGGATACCCTCATAAAATTCCTAACAAGTATGAAAATGGTTTCCCAAATTCACTAGGAATGATGTAGTCACTACTGAGAAACATAAAGATCATTTTTATTGATGTGTATATGGAAGAGAATTTCAATATGGGGATGTAATCATGACATTATTTGCCCTTTCCTTAGAAGATAATGTTATAAATTGGTACCTAGATTTACCTTTAGGAGGAATCAATAAATGGGACCAATTTCATGAGGCTTTTAATTAGATACGAAACTGTGAACGAAAAAATGTGATTGATAGCCAAATTCCAATAGTGTAAGATAATGGAGAATAAAAGTGTCGAGGATTTCACTCAATTTTTTGATAGATTTATCAAAGTGGTGCCCATACTCTATAACCCTAAGGGTTAGCTCAAGCAGTCCTCAGACAGATGTGAAGTTCTTTGATCATGTTATTTTTTGTTGTTGATCATGAGCTCAACTCTATTTGATTCCCTTGGGGTGAGGCCCCATAATCAAGGTCGACAATTTACCCACTTTACCATCCACAAAATGTGGGGAACTGCTCCAGATTTTCATGTGCTTTCATTCCAAGTATAAAAAAGAAAAAAAAAGGTGCCCATACTTTATAAGACAGTCGATAAGACAATCCTTGTACTTTATATTGATGTTTTTCCTATACATGTCTCTTATGCCTTAAAAGGACAAGGAACCTACAACCACTGAGCAAGCAAAAGATTATGCTATAACCATCAAATGCAATTTAACCATGTACAAGATTGTCTTTTTATCTTATCCTAGAGCCAAGTTTGAGGTCAAAACTAATGAATCAACACAATTTGACCCAACCTCCAAGAATTTTCCCAAAATTTTGATAAAATTACTAATGAGCTTATGTAAAGACAACTTGTTATGATGAATAGGTTGACTATCTTAGACAAGGCAATAAATTCTCGTCATAGTTATACTTCCAAGACTTGATATAATAATGATTGTTCCCCATGAAAGAATATAAACCCAAGTGGTGGAAAGAAGGCTCCTCAATAGTTTGTACCTAAAATTATTTCCTTTACTATTATGATAAATCAAGAGAGTTTTCCTTGACGTCAATGTTGTAATGATTTTTACATTGAATAAGAGATCCCTTATAATCAAGTCAAAGAGGTGGATATCCTAGAGCATTTAAACTTGATAAATGACTCCAATCCCTTTACTGCATTTTATAGTAGAATCTCATCTCTTACTCACCAACAAAATGAAGAAATGACTACATAATATGTAAATAATGATGATCAACACATCAATGTTGTTGAAACTAGCGATAGGTTCAAAGGGTTGCATTACACTAGGAAAGGTAATGAGCCAGGAAAACGTAAAGTAAGTAATATTTATGCTCCACCAAATAATTTGACCAAGGTATTTACCCTTTAATAAGAGAAATCCCAAGCCTACACCTCCTAACAAAGGCAATGGGATATCATTAGATGTATATCTAGGAAATTTGTTGAGTAATGTAAATGTGTTTTTTACCATCTTAGAGTTGGTGAAGTTTGAACCTCAATGAGATCAAGTTAGGAAGATTATCAACATTGATAGAGAACTTAAGGATCCTCTTGTGATATTGAAAAAACATGTATTATGATTGGAAAAATGGAGGACATGCACCTTTCTTATTGTCATTAGTGGTAAATAATTTGATACTACACAATTGTATGCTTGATTCTGAAGCTTATGAAAATGTGATACCTCTGAGAGTCATCAATTAATTGGAATTGAAAATCACTAGACCTATGGAAATGTGTGTGGATTTTACACAAATTATATTACTTTCCATGGTTTAATCAAACATATCAAAGTTTCTTTAGTTGTTAACCCTGTTATAGTTTCTCTTATGGACACATGGTTATTGATGTTTCTGATGTCTGGGGTATGATCTTATCAAGAAAAAATGGTCAGCCAATGATGGTGGTAATTTGGAAATGGAATTCAATGGATCCTTGAATTGTACATTTAAAGCCCCATCTATACCTTTATTTCCTAGGAATACATGTATATTTGACCAAATTATAGGTCATTTCTTATGTTGAAGTGTGTGTATAAGAGATTTAACCATATTAATGACTTTTATTATCTTTCAAAACCTTAGCACCCTAATTTGGACAATTTTTGGAAGGTCAATGAGCTCCCCCAGTAGCCTACTATGAAGATATGGGTCATGTCCCCTCAACTATCAATATACACCTATAGGATCTCTCAAAAATCATAGTTTTTAGTAGTTAAAGACAAGACGGCTATGCAACAAGTCCTATGGGAACAATTACCATGATTTTAGATATCTTTGGAGGGAAAAGAATCCCTCCTATTGAGGTGGATTTTGCCTCACATTTTGTATAAGAAGGGGAAATTGAGCTAGTGAGGGAAGATTTTATGGGAGAAGAGAACACTTTGTAAACTTGTAGCCTTTTAAATTTATGTTCATATAAAGACAATTTTCCATTAATGAAAAGACAAATATTTTTGCAAGTTTTCTAAGTTGGTTTTGTTTAAGGTTCCTAAGCACCTTGAGTAGGGCCCACACTTAGGCACTCTAGAACCCTTTTTATACTTTCTATACCTTATTTTCTCGTTTTTCCTTAAGTTATTATAATTTTTTATTTTTGTATAATGATATTGACATAGTTTAATGTCCCAATAGATGCTTGAATATAACATTTATTAGTTGTTAAGTGATGGTCATAGTTTTCATAAGTTATGACTAGATTCATGTACTTGATTACATCTTTTCCTGCATTATGATCCTTGCACCTTAAAAAATATAAGAACCAATAGTTACGGTCTTCTTCGAGGGAGAAATCTCATTTTACAATAAATAAAATGAAGAAGACAATATTTGATGATCCTGAGACTAAGTATCCTTGGTGTCTATCTATCTATCTATCTATCTAAATATATATATATAGAGAGAGAGAGAGAGAGAGAGAGAGAGAGAGAGAGAGAGAGAGAGGGAGAGGGTACACTTATAATTAAATGGGACCATGAGAGTTTCTAGCCTACATAATAATATAACAATCAAACTGTAATCACTCAATATCTAGGGCTTAATAAGGGTTTTTTGGGTTAACATGGGGCTTAACATGCCACTCTCCTTCAAAAAAGTGTTGTCCTCAACACTTGACTATGTGTGGCTATTTTTGGATGAACAAATCATCTTCCCATGTTGCTTCTTCCACTATTAGATTCTTCCATTTGATGATATACTTAGTAATTTCTCGATTTCTCAATTGCTTAATCCTTGTTTCCAAAAAAAAATTCAACATTCAAGAAACATGGAAGACTAGGTGTACATGTGAATATGGAAGTAGCTCCAATATGTAACCCACACTTCCAATCCTCTACAAAACCTTATAGAGGGCATAATACCTCAAAGATAATTTATTGTCCTTGTAGGTTTTAACCCTATACAAAAAATACTCACAAACAAATTCTTAAAAGAAAAAAATAAACGATGGCAAGAATATAAAACAAACACATAGAGATTTCACTTGGATCCCAAAACCGGGACTACTAGATTGATTTTTCATTATATTCCTTTCAATGTTATAATACATATATATACATGTCCTACCATTCATAAACCCCAATCCATTAACTTTGGATTAGAACATAATTGTAGTTCCCTTGACTAGATCTACAAAATACTATGGGTAGAAAAACATCATGGCCAAAACCATGTGCAAAACCCATGCACAAAACCATAGGTAAGTCCACCCACCTAATATAGGGTCCAAAAAAAAATTCTCAGGGTGCTGCCCCGGACCCCATATAGGGTCCCCGCCCCCCTAAAACCCCCTAACAAAGGGGGGTTGTGCCCCCTGTGACACCCTTACTGCGCCCTACAAAACTAAGAGGGGAGGCTTTTGCTCCCCCCCCCCCCCCCACCATGTGACCCCCTTATGTGTGCGACTAGTTGTGGAAAGAATATAACACACACCCAATAGTCCTTTTGTAGCTTAAGGGGCATATTTTTATATGGTTTTAGTCTCATAAATACTCAATCCCCCACTTCACTTTGTTATGAAACCAGCTCACAAAAATATAGAAAAGATAGATCGACAACTTAAGAATCAACCTCTTCAAGGGGGAAACCTCCATTACATTACACAAATGAAAAAATCTTGGATGATACAAATGACATACCTCCTTTCTATATATAGGAGTCTAAGGGGTCATAATATAATCAACTCCAGCATAACAATAATAATGTAGAGGCACAACAATAACAATAGTGGGCTTTTATGGGGCACAATAATAACAATATGGGGACTACATGGGCACAACAATAACAATAAGGGGGTTGCACTAATAACAATAAGGGGTTACACTAGTAGTATATAGACCTAACATGCCCCTCCCCTTTAAAAAGTGTTGTCCTCAATGCTTGAGTAGTTCTAGATGCTTCTATATAAAATTCTCGTCCTCCCATGTGGAATATTCAGTGGGTAAGTTCTTCCACTTGATGAGATACTCTAAAATTGATCAATTTCTTAGCTGTTGGGATCTTATTTCCGTGAATGCTTCAGGTTCTAATATGATTTTTCCTTCCTCGTCAATTTCTAACAATATTGTTTGAACTGGGAGCTTGTCACCTATAAACTTCTTTAAGCACGAAACATGGAAAACTAGGGGCACTCAGCAAGATGCTAGAAGCCCTAATTTGTATGCCATAGTAGAATCTTTTGTAGCACCTTGTAAGGACCATAGTACTTTGGTGATAATTTATTTTCCTTCTTAGCTTGCTTGAGGGAAATTTGTTTGTATCGTTGTATTCGTAAAATACCCAGCTGCCTATATCAAAACTTCTTTCATTGCAATGTTGGTCTGCCTGTTCTTTCATTCGATTATGTGCGAAAGTGAGGTTATCCTTTTTCTTCTTGATATGTCCTTCTATCTTGAGAGTTTGAGGAGTGGTAATTCCTTCCAATGAATTACAATATATGGTCAGATTCATTTCTTCTTTCTCTGGTGTTGGCTTGATGGGACCTGGCCCAGGTTCAGCATTAAGAAGCCAAGAAAATCCAAACATTACTAGCCCTTTTGGCATCGATCCGCGAAGCACAGACTGAAGTCTCACCTGGAGCAGTAGGGGGGGATGCAGGGACCAAGTTTCCACACCCTGATATGGTTGTGATGTCATTCATATGCCCTAATCCTTCCTTCATGCAGATCGATAAGCCCTTTAGGGCTTATCAAAGTATTCTCTTATTCGTCCTTGAAGCCTTCGCAAAAGTCTCCGATCATCCTTCGCAAACCCAAAATAGATAGATCAGGCACTTACGTGCCTCTGTAATTACTCTTACTTCTGTATTTACTTAGAGTCGCTTAAGTATTGGTAAACGTTAGCATGCATTACGGTTATCTCTGTGTAAATAGATATTCTTACTTGCGTTCATATGACAAAGTAAAATTCATAGATTCGCGCATCAATATAGCATTAATTCATAACCCTAGTATTCAACATGACATAATTGCAACATTCATAACAAAAGTAAAATAACGCATACACAAATAATTCCAAAATACTTCTCTTTATTGATAATACATATTTCCAGTATAGACTCTGACTACCCTGCGCACACATCTGCAGGGGTCCACGCACTCAGCTGCAAACTTCCACCCTATGCCTTTGTGCACTCAGTTGCAGAGCCTCTACCTACACTAAGACTTCACTCTTAGCTCTCACAGACCCATAAACTTACTCAGAACTCTACCAAAAACTAATGAACTGCCTTATACTCTCCTAAGACTCCCTTTTTATACAATCCCATGGTTTGCAGACCGAGGGTGGATCTCATCAAGTCGACACAAATTATCTAAACTAAGGGCAGAAACCATTTTTCACTGTTTACATCTTCGCACTCCATGACCACAAAATATGGAGACTTTACATTCTTTACACAAAACTTTGGCTTTTAACCCCAAAATTGACCCCAGGGGACCCGTCTCCAACAAGCCCCCAACACAAATTTGGCGACTCACCCCCGAGTCACTTTGTTGGCACAGAGATCTTATCGTGAAGACCTCCCATCTACACCTGTACCACTGCGAAATCAGTGGTGCACTGTGTTTCCGCTTGCTTCACCTGCTCGACCAGTTGCTTCGTCATTGGCTCTGCACTGTCTGCCTATATTTTCTATTGTGTCACCTACAAACTGGCCAATTTCCCTTCAATGGAGGCAGTGATTACATAGGCCTCCTCTAGCTAAGGCCCCAATCTGGCCTTGAGTATTGTCTCCTTGCGCTGAGCTGCATCCACCTGTTCTTTCAGCACCTTTGCTTCCTGCAGCTTCGCTAACTTTTGTGTAATGAAGATGGTGCGCATCGTCACTTTAACCTCATCATATCTCTGCAGTAGCTCTCGTGTCTCTATCTCTAGCCTCTACACAATGGGATCCACCTGTAGGTTGGTGACTTCTTCGAATGACTGCTCAAAGAGCGCAATACACTCCTTCACGACAGCATCTATAGCTACTATTGCATCTTTGACATGGTCGTGCACTGTTCTTTAACCTATGGTGGAGTCAAAGGTTGGGCCCTCAACTCAAGCTCTGTAGTTTTAAAGTTCAGTTCAAAATAAACCTTAGCCAGCTCTGTTCTTGCTTTGTGCACTCCAGAATAAAGCTTCCGAATTCTCAAATCCACTGGCGCATCTTCAACAATATCCAGCTCTAGCACAGTCCTACATGCCTCAGCCACCACCTTGGTCATGTGCTCATTTTTTTCCATTGTGGCCTTAAGAAGATCAATGGCAGAATTCTTCCATTCAACCAACTGAGCATTGTTCACCTTCTTCTCACTGATAACGTTCAGGGTGTGTTTTTCTCGAGCCTGAAGTTCCGCGGTCACACCATCTTGCAAGGGGTGAAGGGATTCACTTAGAATCATAACCAAATTTAGCCCAACCCTCTTGAGGGTGCTGACAATGGCCCTGTCAGCTTCTACTTTTGCACTTAGTGCTCCATCTGGCAGCACTATCGCCCGAGGATCTAGTGTGTGCACCATTTCTACTGCCTCCTACATTCCAGGTGCCAAACTATTTGATGCCATGCTACTTCGCCCCACACTGGTCTATACCTGTGACGCTTGGATCTACAACTCATGCAGACGCATTTGAATGACACCCAAGTCCTATTGTTGTTTCTACTCGAATTGTTGCAGCAGTTCCACAGTCGCATCCCTCACCGCATCGCCAATGTCGTTCAAATCACTCTTTGTCAAGGTGATTGGTTCGAGGGACGTTTTCCTGGCCTTGGACTTTTTTTGCAACCCTACTTTCTCCTGCTCCCTGTTGCACTTAACCCAGAATGGAGTAGTCTTTGGGTCTTCTCCTCCCTGGTCGGATCGTTGCTCTTCCTCTTCTATCTCCAGGGAAGGATATTTCTGACCCCTATCGGAGTCGTGCTCCTCCTCTTCTTCCTACCCTCCTATTGGCTTTTTGGCAACATGCTCCACTTTGGCTTTTTCCTCAGCCTCTTTCTTCTTCTTCTTGGCCAATTGTTCCATCTTTAGTCTAGCCTCTTCCTTCTTACGCTTTGTTGCAAACTTGCTAGACCCAGTTGTCAAGTCTGAGTCTGTGCGCCACTCTGCTGGCCAAAAGTCGAGGACCGTTGTGATCATGTCATCTGTGGCAAGTTATGGAAGACTATACCACTTTTTCTCATGGTCCTTTCACACTCGCATGGAGACACAGTGGAAGTCCACCTTAAACTCCACATACTCTACCAGCTGGTCGAAGACAGTCGGTGACAATTATGGTTTGCAGTTGATGGCCATGTGGATACCCATCTCCATCAAGATCTAGAATATATTTATATCCTTGACCCTTTGGGGGTCCTTGGTGGCCCAGAGAGAAGCGAACTTCACTGCTTCTGGTAAATCTTGTGTGAGCGGTGGGAACTGACTATCCTCTAGTAACTCCCATGCAACCAGTACTATGGATAGCAGCAACCATGTATAGTGAAAGGTTTTGTTGTGGTCCTGTGCCTCTTTGCAGTTTGCAAGGAACTCGCTGTAGAGGTAGCGTGCTCAGTTGAATTTTATGCCCTCTGTACACCGGGCCGCTAATGATACGACTAGTGTCGGCAGTTCATCTGCGTGACACTTTCTCATAATTTTCCCTGCCAGGATCTAGGTGGCTGCTCTGACCATGGGGTCAGTTATACTAGATATGGAGTAGCAACGCGGCTTCTTAACGAGTAAATTTGTACTTCATTTGCTCAACAAGGTCATGCTCACTTGTCTTTCCACCAAATTCCATGCCCAGATTTAGTCTTGAATGCAGCAGCCGAGTGATACTATGGATCAACATGTCAGTGATCAATATTGGTTCTTCCAACCACAAGCACCCATCGTGCACCAAGCACAGCAACTGTTTGATCACTATCATGGTTATGGGCACGCGGTTGTAAGGCGGCACCCATAGCATGTTTAGCAGTCATGCCTTTTCCACCACTTTTATCCATTTCCTTGGCTCTAGTGCAATCACACCAGTGTCCTTATAGAAGACATGATGCATGAAATGATCAGTCGCTAAGTGGGGAAAGCGCTCCATATCATCCAAATCCCAATCCTCCAGCTTTAAAAGGGGATGCGTGCCAGGCGCGGTCTGTGAAATGCAATCTTGTCCAGCAGCAATGGTGTATGTAGCGTGACCTTACTCTCATCAATGTCCTTGGGGACCTTTGCCTTACCTAGGCGCGAAGGAATGTATTCGAGTAGTTTAGAGATAGGGTCGGACCCTTTAACGTCAACTTCCTTGGCCCCATGTCAATGTCGTCCCCACCCATATTGATTTCTTCACTATCTTCTTCAAGTTCTAGGTCAACTACCTTACCCTTATCTTGTGTGAAGGGCTTTTCCTTATGCAGGTGTTTTCTGGGTGACGCTCGCACCGGCAGTGTCTCTTTCCGCTTATCTTTCTTCGTTTTCGGACCCTCTTTGGTCAGCATAGGCCTCAGCCTGGGTGACCTCAGGGATTTAGGTAGCTCTGCAGGTACTTCAACACTTGTTATCTCTGGGGCAGCTTCCTCAGTTGTTATTGCTTCTCCAACACTCATGGTTTCTGCGGGCACTGACTTGATACTAGATAACAACTCTTGCGTTCCCTTTGACAACTTCTCAAACGTTGAACTCACTATCAAAGCTTCAAAGTACTCACAGTTCATACACACCTAAGAGCTCAACACCTCAATTCTCAAAATTCCAAGTGTTTTTCACTGGATAGCCACCTGTAATTTATAGGCATTTTCGAATTCAAATACAATCGTTCCCCCCACAATTCATTCATAAATGTTGGATTGGTGGCAGATTTTCAAATATATTACCCTTAAATTCTTACTTAAATTCTGTCACCCCGCTCCATTTATTCATTTTCACACTGTCAAGTTATGAATAGTGAGAATAACAGTCACTTTTCGACTTCCCTGCACGGTCCCTTCTTCAATAACGCAGCTCCCCACGCGTTTCTATTGACACTGTGACATTCCTTTGTTCCACGTAGTTTCCCAACCGCACAACTCAACAACCAAGGTGGTGTAGTTTATAGTCCCGCACCTCCTTTTAGCTACCTGGAGGGCTAATACTATGCTTCCATCATGTAGTCATATAGCCAGATCACCAGTGTATGGCTTCAATTAGCTGCCATTCACCTTCCCTGGGAATGACTCTCCATTCAACTTTACCAACTAAACTGCTCCACCATTGGTAATCTCCTTGATGACATAGGGCCCCAACCAATGCATCCAAAATTTCCTGGAAATTTATCAAACTTGTTGTAATATAATAGAACTAAATAATTTACCTTAAAGGTGCGCAGTTTGATGTGTCAATCGTGCCATGCCTTTTCGCGCTTCTTTTGGAACTTGTTGATGGAATCCAGCTAGAAATCTATTCTCTTCAAGCTTTATTAGCTGCGCGAGCCTCTCCTCCAGGGCTCTGCAATCCACCATTCCTATGAATGTGATATGTGCAGACTAGGTACAATGTACTCCATCGGCATCACAGCTTCTATGCCATAAACCAGTCTAAATGGCATTTGTCCAGTCAACTTCTTGCAAGTCGTTCTATAAGCCCATAGCACACGCACATCCCAGTCGTTTCTTTGAGCATTGCAAACCTTTGTTAGCGTGCTCTCCAATATTTTATTAAATGCTTCCACCGTCCCATTAGCCTATGGATGATATGGTGTGCTTTTCTGATGGTAAACCTGAAATTCCTCCGTCATCACGCTGATCGTCTCATTAAGAAAATGCTTACCACAATCACTCATTAAAATTTTTGGCCAGCCAAACCTTGTCAACACATACTCAAAGATGAATTTTTCTACTGTCGCACTTGTACAGTCCTTCACAGGCTACACCTCCGCCCATATGGTTAAGTACTCAGTCGCGGTGATGATGTACCATGCACCCATCTTCTTTCCTAGAGGCTAAATTCATCCCACAAAGTCAATCACCCACTTCTTGAAAGGCTATAACGATATCTGCAAATTCTGCGGTAGCTTATCCCTGCGTGAGGGTCTACCAGTCCTTTGGCATGTGTCGCATGCCCTACAACACGCTTTTAAATCCTTATGCAAGGTCGGCCCGCACAACCCAGCGTGTAGAATCTTCTGCGTTGTTGCTTTTCCTGCATAGTGACCTCTCGTGGCTCCACTATGAGCCTCAGCGAGGATGTTATTTCATTCAAACTATAGCACATAACGTCACAATATTTCATCTGATCCCATTTTGTACAAGTTCCCTGTAATGACAGAAAATTTTGTCGCGTGCACCACCAATTCCTTCTTCTGTTGGCTTGTATATCCTTCCCAAGCCATACATGTCGAAGTGTATAATATCTTCAAAGTGGTTTTCCACGACACGCACTGCAAAGAGTTGTGTGTCAGTCAGCCCTTCCTCCAAATTAGTAGGCCCTTCTCCAGTTTCAAAGAAGTTTCAATGCGTGATAGACGATCTGGTCCTGCATTCAATCGTCCTGGTTTCACAGTGACTTCAAAATCATATTCCTGGAACAAAAACAACCACCTACATATCTTCCTCCCCAACATAGGCTTGTTGACAAGGTATTTGAATGTAGAATGGTCTGTATACATCTTAAAATGTTCGCCCAACAGATAATGCCTAAACTTCTGGAGTGCGTACACCATAGCTAATCCTTCGCGCTCTATCGTGGAATAATTTTTCTCAGCTTTGGACAGCTTCCTACTTGTGAACACTATAGGGTTATCCAAGTCCCCTTCACCGGCTCGTGTCAGTACTGCTCCCAACACAATACATGATGCATGCACATGAAATTCCTTCTTTCAATCCGGGAAGACTAGGATCGATGCGGTGACCATTTTCTCCTTTATCACATCCAATCTCTTATGGCATTCTTCATTCCAACCTAACGTAACATCGGCATGGTGATCTGGGGATAGCTCTTGATGAATTTCCTATAGTATCATGTATGCCCCAACGTTGCGCACAGTTGTTTCACACTCCTTGGTGCTTCCAAATTGATTATGACTGTGATCTTCGCATGGCCTACCATCAAGCCTTGTCTGCATACCACATGACCCAGCAAGATCCCAAAAGGGAGACAAAACAAACATTTCTTCAAATTGAGCACGATCTGGTACCTCTGGCATGTATCTAGCATCAAGCATAGACTTGCCACATTTTGCTTTACCAATCCAAACACTGTCCAATCGTTAAAGTATACCTCCAGAAATTTGTGAATGAAATCCTTAAACGTCGTGATGACTACGCGTGAAAATATCATCGGTGCATTCTTCAGCCCAAAAGGCATGACCATATCCTAGAAGAATCCCCATTCAGTCGCGAAGGTAGTCTTACTTCTATACTCCGGCGTGATCTTGATCTGATGGTACCTAGAGAAACCATCAGTGAACAAATATGCTTCATGACCGCCAATATTATCCAGGACCTCATCGGTGAATGAAGTTGGGAAGGGATCATGCACTTAGGCATCATTCAACTTCCTGAGATCTACACATATCCTTATTTCTTCCTTCTGCTTCTTTTCTTGAACTACTATTGGGCTCACCCAATCAAATTCTTCCACCGGTTCAATGATACCTACCACAATCATCTTATTTAACTCTAAGTGAACCCTTTTTTTATACTTCATATTGAGGCGGTAAGGTCTTTTCTTCACAGGTTTCGTGTCCGGTTTTGGGGTGATCTTCATGACACGCAGGTCTCCTATTATCCCTTTCAGATCTAAAAAATTTGTGGGAACAGATCCGGATATTCACGGAGTAATTTTGCGACCTTTTCTACCGTCATGTTGTCCTAGTAGTTCCCAATCTTTGCAAACTTCGTCTCTGCCTCCGTGCCAATGTTCACCTATCTAGTTCTAAGTGGCTCGGTCATGTCAGGGTTGTTGCAATCCTTCAACTTCGCGGTGACCTTCAGTCTCTAGAATATCAATCTTTCTTGGGTCTTCATCTTCTTCTTATGTTGTTACATTGTAGCACTCCAACACGTAGCTCAGCTGGGTAGTCCAATCAAGTTGAATCAAATCTAGAGGATCATATGGTATCGTGAAAATTGTTGCCTTAACCTCCTGCAACAATTCATCGATACTTTCAAACCCATCCTCAAAGCTGAACATCATAAAAAATCCTTGGCGCAAAACATCCCATTCTTTAATTCCATGGTGGAGTTTCATTTCCAAGTACCAATTCATCAGTATACAATCCGAGGTATGACAAAACAGATGTACCCACTCCGGTTGAGGCTTCACTCCATACGCTTCAGTTCATTTGGCTAAATAAGCACGTGAATCATTTCTCCCGTCATATTTTTCTGTTATCATACTTGTGGGTGACCAAACCACACTCTCATCATTTTTCTGTATACACGCCAAACATCAAAATTGTCCTTGTGAGTGCCCCATAATCTTGTTGGTGTAACATGCAGCGCCCTGTCCAGCACCTGGAAGCGATGTTTCTCTAGAAATTCTCTCTCAAATGCATCTAAAAAGTGATCAACATTAGTTAAACCATCATAATAAGGAAGATTTCTTACCTTTGATGATACACAGTGCAACGACTTGGTCATCATATTACAGTGCAACGTAGATACTTCATGCAGTCGATTCTGCCAGTGCTCTAGTTCTTCATCTAAATATGATGTGTAGGAACTTTTGCGATCCCATGCAATACATCCATCTGCTGTTGGATTCACCCAATCCTGATCTCACGCTGTTATCCTATAAATCTGGTCCAAATCGCCATCACTTTCATAATCGCGGACTGGCTCAGTGTTGAACTGGTAAATCCCCTCTGCGGACAGAGGCGATCCCACTAGCCCAACACGGGTCTAGCAACAATCACACATGCTACACGCAAGTTCCTAATTGCATAAATCAAAGATCGATCAGAATGATCTACCTGGAATCCAATGCTAGTTGTTGTAGAATAAACGTCGCTCCCGTCCCTTAGCTTTGGCTGGTCACAATCCTTACGCTCCACGTAAACGGACACCTGCACAAGCAAAGAACGATACAAACACAAGCGTAAAATCCAGTATATGCAATTATATATCGGTCAGAAAGATATAACTCAAATACCATTGAAAGACACATGAGTGGAACCATAATGATAGTCGTTTATTAATCAGTAAAAACAGAGAAAGATTACAACCAAAGGGTCCTGACGTTGAACCTCCTCTGACTGGGCCAGCAGCTAAATACGCCTTGCAAAGTGACCTCTTCTCTCTCAATATTTTGGCAGCATAACCCCTCTATAATCTTCAATTCTCACTATCAACCCAGCATAATCTTAGCACTCACATTAGCTCTAGCAAAACTTGTTGGTTTAATGCAGGGTGACAGTCATTTATAGATGGAGGAGGAGGAAGTATGCATTGTATCCGGACACCTACTGAAGATTTAGCATTGTCCCAGAATAGCCACTAAACTTGGTTTTCATGGATAAAAAGATGACACTCGACCACTTCCATGAGATTTTTCCCCAGAGAACTGCATGAACAAAGAAGGCAAAAACACTTCAGTGCGCGCTGGCTAAAAATCATAACCAAATTTAGGTGGCGCGGGATTTTCTCTATGACAGAGCGTCCATGGGTGCGCCCTCTTTGGAGGAACTGAGCCATTGGCGCGGGTAAGACTCTGTGGACCCGCGCTAATGGAAAAAGGGCACTTTTTAGGGCTAATCTGCAAAAGGTGTCTTCAGGGAGTTTGGAGTTCATACTCAGGAGAATCTAATGCAAGTGTTTTTAAGTTGTGTCACTGGTCACAGGTCCATAAATGTGTCCTCCAATGTGCGAAAGCAAGGGTAACAAGGACGGTGACCAACGGTGACAAATTACTGCGTAACACTCAGTATAGTGCAGTCCTTCTGTAGGGTCTACTGACACCACTATGCGGAGTGATTTCTTCTCAAATATCATCTTTCGCTTCTTTAGATTAATTATCCCATTCATGTCAATGGCCCAATTGATCCAAAGGAGCGTGGGGTAGGGTTTGTTGTCATCCAAAATCTATATCACTTCAAAATCAGCTAGTGCGCTCTCGCCTTCAATATTAATTGTTACCCGCTACAACCTCCCCATTGGGATGATTTTTTGTTGATTCACCATCCTTAACTAAATCGAAGACCACTATAGCACAGGTCTCCCCATTCTTTCCCATGTCTGTTTCGACAAAATGTTCACGTCGGACCCTAGGTCCAAGATAACTTGGTCCATTTCATATTCTCATATTTGCACGGTGAGTCTCATCTCACGTCCAGTTCTTACCTTATGCTTACCAAGCTTCCTTACTACGCGTGGTTCATCAATAGATTTTTCCTTGCCAGCATACCTATTGCTCAACTCCTGCAGTCCCTTCACCACCTTCCTATTGCGTAGAAGTTTCATGCAGGACTCTAAGAACATGGTAATCATGGACAGGTCCATTTATTCAGTCGGCTTCTCTTGACTCCCTGAGGTAGAGGCCTCAGCGAAATTTTTCTTCACTTCCATAAATGTTTATTTTGTGCATTCCAAATCAAACCTGGTCTCCTTTTCTGGTGCTTTGAGGACCCACTCACCTTCTTAAGGCTACTTCCCCTTATCCTCACCAGTTATCGCTCTACTCCGCAGCACAAAATTTACCTTAGGGTCTTCCTCGCGAGGCTCAACCCTCATCATCTGTAGGTTCTGAGTTGATTGTTGAGGTTGCGCCCCCTTCTCGCGTATCTTAGCTAACAATATAGGGCAATCCTCCATTGCGTGGTAAAATTAAGTACAATATCAGCATGATAGTCGCGTAGGATTTGGGAAGTCTCGTGCGTAGTGTCCTAGTCCTCCACAATTTTAACAAATAATCTGCCCTTGACCTCTACCAGGTCCCCCTCCACCTCAGCCTCGTTCGAGCCCCTGATACTCGCCTTGCACTCCTCCAGCACCTTGGTCCAAAGGCTGCATTTTTTTCCTGCACCCTGTATGTAGGTGTCCTGTCCATCATTAATTCATAACTATGGCAATTGCGCTCATCATGACCCACAGATTTTCATAAGTTGCAAAAGCATTGTTGAGGTGACTGTACGAATTTCTACAGCAAATGGCAATTGTCTATCACATGTTTTTGAGCTACTTGACAGATAGCACACCATAGCATGGGCCCTATACTTGGCCCTTCTGCAGTTTCTGGCCTCAGAGGCATTGGTCCCCCTGCTACAACATCATTTTAGAAAACTGGACAGTGATCTTTGTCATGCCCCTTGCTTTTTCACTTTAGGCACCACACTTCTTTGCACACCTCTAGCTGAGTTGTTCTATCTTTTTTCAGACTTTGTCTTTTGAGGCAAAGGTTCTGAAATTGCACATGGACCTACTGAACCCCTAGATTAGCATCCTGCATTGATGTCTCGTGCAATCTCATCACAATTTCCAGAGCTTCCGCCTAGGTCCCAATCTTATGTTGTGATAGCGTAACCCTTAGATGAGGTAGGAGCGAGGCCACAAACCATTCGTATTGCTGCCCATTAGTCAAATTCATGTTAGCGTCATGGATCGTACACTTCAAGCTCCAATCCAAATCCCAGGGCATCTCACCAGGTTTCATCATGATCTTTTTAAATCCCACAATTGATTGTGCCTCAGAATTAGGTTTACTAAATTCCTTATTTACCGCATTCTGGATATCTACCAACACAAACATCAGATTATCTGTGTAGTACTTAATGTACCAGGTTAGTGTGTGGTCCTACAAAGCACTAACCAACATCACTTTCTTCATTTGATCATCCATGATACTCTGAGCTTCCCATACAGCCTTCGTGACAAACCAAAACTGGTCCAGATCATCATTTCCCACGCCATTGAACATAGGAAGCTTTACAGAGTTTGCCATGTTGAATGGTGGTGGAGGTGGCGGTGGTGTGGATGAGGGTGTAAACGGTGGGGATGAAGATGGAGGTGGTGTGGGTGGATGAGGTATTTGCAGGAACCTTTGCTTTATCAATTGAATAGTGCTCTGCGGAGAAGCATGTGCTGCTTCCTCATTGTCACTCAGAGGATGTTCAATTAGCGAGCTATATTCAGGGCCTTTTCTTCCTCTGTCCCTGAAATTTCTTCCACTTCACATAGCCCCAAATATCAAGGTAACTACATAACCCGCTTTTCACACAAGAGCATCTTAATCCAAGTATTTAACAATTTCAAATACTTAACTCGCAACCCTTTGAAGAAGCAGCGCTCTACTTCTTTGTAATTGACCAAGTATCGACTGTGAACTCTATCACAAATCCTCCTATGATACGATTGAGCCAATGGTCGACAGCATGCATGATCTTATCTTCAGAGACTTCCAATATCTATAATAACTTTGAGGTCCAGACAATCAGACCGTTAAGACTCCACCTCCCTTGGTCGTTTGCCAACTTCGCAATCCACTCGTATAATTCAACCAGGAAGGAACAAAAGAAGATTTCGTGTATCTCTATGTACAAATATCTGTCCAACCACTGTTCTTTCGTCAAATGCAGATTCCTATTTTCTTGTGCCGCAAATTCGTGGATCTTTCTATCCAACCAGTCTTCAATCTCCTTCTTAGTTGGATTCCAATGATGCGACATCACATCTTGTTATGTAGATCCTAGTCCCAGCAACAGAACCATTTTTTGGCTTGATGGGCCCTGACCCAGGTTCAGTGTTAAGCAACCAAGAAAATCCCTACACTATTGGCCCTTTCGGCATCAATCCGCAGAGCGCGGACTGAAGTCTCACCCGAAGCAATATGGGGGGATGCAGGAACCAAGTTTCTACACCCTGAGATGGTTGTGATGTCGGTTATATTCCCTAATCCTTCCTTTGTGCAGACCAATAAGCCCTTTAGGGCTTATCAAAGTATTTCTCTTATTCGTCCTTGAAACCTCCATGAAAATCTCTGATCGTCCTTTGCGGACCCATAAATAGATAGATCAGGCACTTACGCACCTTTGTAATTAATCTTACTTCTGTATTTACTCAGAGTTTCTTAAGTATTTGTTAACTTTAACATGCATTATGGTTATCTCCACGTAAACAGATATTCTTACTTGCATTCATATGACAAAGTAAAATACATAGATTCGCGCATCAATATAGCATTAAGTCATAACCCCAGTATTCAACATAACATAATTGCAACATTCATAAGAGAAGTAAAATAACACATACACAGATAATTCCAGAATACTTCTCTTTATTGATAATCCAAATTTCCAGTACAGACTCTGACTACCCTGCACACATAGCTGCAGGGGTTCGCACACTCAGCTAGAAAGCCTCTACCTACACTAAGACTCTTTGCTATTAGCTCTAACAGACCCATAAACTTACTGAGAACTCTACCAAAAACTTATGAACTGCCTTACACTCTTCTAAGGCTCCCTTTTTATACAATCCCATGGTTCGCGGACCAAGGGCAGATCTCATCAAGCCGACACAAACTATCTAAACTAAGGGAGGAAACCCTTTTTGACTATTTACATCTTTGTGCTCCACGACCACAAAATGTGGAGACTTTATATTCTTTACACAAAACTTGGGCTTTTAGACCCAAAACTTGGGCTTTTAGCCCCAAAACTTGGGCTTTTAGCCCCAAAACTTGGGCTTTTAACCCCAAAATTGACCCCAGGGGACCCGATCCCAACATCTGGGGTTGGTTCCTAGTGTATATCCTCTTCTTTTGACGTTTCTTGATCCTTTTCTTCCTCCTCTTCACAATCAATGTAAAATAATTTCTTCTCAACACACTTATGACCTTTAGTGTATTTGTTATGAAACCAGCTCAAGAAAAGATAGATCAACGCCTTATAATTCAACCTCTTCAAGGGGGTAACCTCCTTTACATTACATAAATGAATAATTCTTGGATGATACAAATGAAAAGACCTCCTTTCTATATATACGAGTCTAAGGGGTCATAACATAATCAGAGCCGA
>APFE030001363.1:28029-40227 GCA_000404065.3 Pinus taeda | reverse complement strand
TATGAAGATCAAGGAGCTCATAAAATAAACCATTAGAGATAGTTCATTGAGAAAAACAAACTTGATTGTATTAACTTTATGAATAAAAGAACCTTACAACCTTTGCCTTGATTTTGCACAAGCTCTTTCCAGGGTCCAGCAGGAGTCTCCTCTACTTTAACAAGCCTCACTCACTTCCCAAATGAAATGAAAGGTATGTGATCTCTCCTCTCACAAGCTCAAAAAGGAAGTCTAATTTCCAGCAGCATCTACCCTCAAGAATCTTCAGCTTTCAACCTCTCCTACAACCAGCCCAATGCCTGAATTTATAGTGCAAATGGAGGAAGTTGCAGGTCCACCATTGAAGGGATAAGTTCCTCCTTCAATGGGATAAGCACCTCATATCATGGAGTTAGCTCCCTTAGTTATGGAATGGATGAACCAAGGTGGAGCGAACTTGCCAGCGTAATATTCCTTCTAGAAGCGTCCAGAAGTGACCCAAGGTGAGTTTTTAAGAGCAAACTCACACCTTTTTAACTTTTACAGGGGTTCGCACCCATCACTTAACAAATAGAACGGTCAGGTTTGCAAGGGACATGACCATTGGGTGCGGTACCGCAGGCAATGCTAGGAGAAAGTGCGAAACCAGGATTTGAGATATTTTTAAGGTCTTTCTCCCATTTTCAAGGCTTGACATGAAGAGCTGAGGCTTAAGACTTGCAAAGGAGGTATGTATGAGTGGTGATGGACTCACACAAACTGTAGAAAGTCATGGTGACAATTTTTTGTGTAACAGTGTTGGATGTAAATTCCTCAAGCATGAGAAATTCTGACTCAATTTCTGGCATACGTCTCTCTCAGGCTCATACTCCTCAAATTCATAGTCTAAGTCATTCTTAAACAAAAACATTCTTTGAGATTATCAAACATGACAGCCATATCATCTTTATGAA
Organism: Pinus taeda; assembly: GCA_000404065.3. Taxonomy (NCBI): domain Eukaryota; kingdom Viridiplantae; phylum Streptophyta; class Pinopsida; order Pinales; family Pinaceae; genus Pinus; species Pinus taeda. The sequence goes on along the minus strand of APFE030001363.1, from coordinate 39,295 downwards.
AGAAAGCAATATTCATTAGCTGATCTATAAATCTAATTTCAAGACTGTCCTTATTTTCAAAAGTGGAAGAAGTTTCACTAACACCTTCTTGACTATGTGAACACTGCAAACCTGTATTAGCTTGGCTTGTAACGTGACCTTTCAGGAGTTGATCTATCTCATCTTTAGACAGAGGAGATAGTACTTTTTGTTTTCTTTTTCCAAAAAAAAATTGTTTTCTTTCCCTCCTAAAGTTTGACAAGGATATTGAATATCTTCATTAATTTCAAGCAAAGGAGTATATAAATTTTCATTAGACTACTAATTCATTTCATGTGATTCCTTTTGACTATCAAGATGCAGAATTCCTTCATCTTCAAGCAAAGAGGAAGCCATTGTATGGTGACTATGATCTTGTGTATCAAAGTGATTAGCTTCTTCAAATTGTCCTTGAAACTCAAAACTGAAATTTCTATCATTTACCACAAAGTCATCCAGAGAAGATTTTTCACTTACTTGAATAAAGATCTCATCTTTTTTTTCATAAAGGGACTAGATTACATCCTTCTGAAAACTTTGTTCTGATGGGATGAGAACACTTGGGTCGATAACTTCATTTTCTTCATTCAAGGTGATCTCAACAACAGAGATCTCCTTCATGGGATCAATAACAACATACTCTTCATCATCACAATCTGAATCTAGATCTGGAATAGCGAGCTTGACCTCATCACAATCTGAAATTGGAACTTGATTTTCCTTCATACTGTCTTCTACTGCAAGCAGATCTGAAATAAGACCTTGTCTTCCATCATTTTCAAATGTACAAAATTTTCAGCCTGCTGGGAACTTTCCTAAGAATCTTGACAAGTATCCTCTAAGATTTCTTTATGTTGCTGAAATGGATTTTCATATAGGGCTTTGATGATCTCATCGTCCATGAATTCATCATATCCATAAACATTCTCAAGATTTTCAATAAAACTATCAACCTGTTTACAACAGTTCTGAACTAATATTAAGGATGGACAAGATTCTTTATACCTTTCAAAGAACATGGTATGAAAATCCTTTAAACAATAAATACAGGGAGGTGGAAAATTTTCATACCAAGATTGGGCTTCACCTTCCAGAGTGGCCATGAATATATTCATCAAGCAATCTTCAAGAAAATCAATCCTTAATCTACACACATGCATGTGAAATTTCACCAGATGAAGAGCAGCATCATAACGTTTCACATCTTTGAACATAGGAAAATTGCTTTACCAATTTACCTTAGGCATTTTATTTGGGAAACCTGGAATGTGATCTCTTTTCAATGGGGCATACCTTCTTGCAATAGATCCCATCCTGAAATTTCTTCAGGCTACTGATCTTAATAAAGTGGAGTCGCCATGAAGTGTTGATTTTCTGTATCTTTCAGTCAATGGAGTCGTCAGGTCAATGGTACAACCTTCCTATGTGTCCAACTATTTTTCACCATCAATAATTAGATCTAAATCATTTTTCATTCTTTCTCGGGGAAGATAGATATTTTTCTCCCTCGCAACGGTGCCAGTATGTTATCACTCCCTCGGATCTCCAAGGCTAAGGAAGAGTCCAGCTGAGGTAACCACGGACCAACATTTTGAGTGCCTTCCCGAAGTCAAAATTGAGCCCATGATAGCTCTTTGGACATATCTCTCTCTTGGCTACACAATGGACCTATCAAGCACTGAAAATGATTAATTATAGCCCCTCAAAAAATCAATTCTCCCAAGCCTGGTCAAAAAGTGCAGAATGAGGGTGCAAAAATGAAGTGTGCTCTTGCAAAAAACTTTTGGAGGTCTTCCTCAACTCCAAATTGAGCTCATGATAGTTCATTGGAAATAAATTTCTGTCTAGTTATCATTTGATTCATCAAGAAAGTCATTTGGACACTCCAGCTAGGAGAAAAATTGATTTTCCCAATGTCACTCTAGAAGTGCAGCAACTCTCTTGTAGCAACTGTATTTTTGACATTTCTCCAAAACAATAATACATGTGTAAAAAATGAAGGAGGTTTTTCATCCTTGGACTATTATGGAAAAAAATTTCTCTCACTTTTGTAAAATTCATCTCTGTTTGGTTGGAAACATACTTTGAAGCAAAACTAGTCCTATGTGTGGCAAATGATTTGTCCCTTGGAATGACTTCTTGAAAAATGATGGAGGCATGATGTTTATGAGTTGGAATGGCCTAATACTTGCTGAAATGACCTCCCTCGGGCCTCCTCTACTCAGATATCTTTGATTCCATAGCCAACCCTAGCTCAGCGGGAGAGGAAATTAGGGTTTAGTGCTTGTGGAAAATGATGATTTGGACACCCTTGGGAAAAGACAACTGCCTTTGGCATTCACTTAAATTTTTGAAACATTACCCTTTCACTCGACTATTTCCTTTGACAAATTGACCTTTTGGTGGTCTTTGAGAACTCTTTGAATTCGACTTTGCTTTAATGAAGTTGGCAGCTTAGGAACATTACTGATTACATATTGTGAACATAAAATTACATGATGAAATAAGCATTTCTCTTTACAAATCATCTTCACATGGCGAATAGATGTTATTTGATCACCCTTTACTTGCTGGTCTTATGCAATGGAATGGAGTTTTATTGGAACCTTGGAAACCCTAATACCCTAATGACCTAATGAAACCTTAAAAAACCCTAAAAGACCTAATGAGACCTTGAAGGACTGAATTTCAAGATGACATGACTGATGTGATGGCATGATGTCATTAAATTTATGGACAATGGATACTCAGCAAGGTTGAAATGAGCCACCAAGGGGTAGATTTCTAAAAGGAGTAAAGGAAACCCTAATTCAACCTTCAATGACCAAATTTTTGCATGACGACCTAGTGGAATGACAAAAATTTTAGAATGGGACCCTAATATGATATGAAAAGAGGAGTTTTGATCACGGACTCTAACAGTCCTCACAGGCTTGCACTCATGAAGGAGATAGTTCATTGTTCAACTCATCCTTATGAGTGAGCATAGAAACAAGAGAGGTGTCAGAAGCAAAAGTGTAGAGAAAAAAGTCTTTACTGAAGTTGGGTTGTACAACACAGGTGCTTCTGCTATAGATTGTCATAATGTTGCAGCAACATTGACTAGCCCAAATGACATTTATTGGAATGCGAACGTGCCCCACTTTATTCGGAAGGTAGTTTTTAATCTGTTAGGCTCCAAGAACTTGACGTAGACTTCCTAGTACGCATTAGGCATTTCGTCAAACATATGGTAAACATATAAGTTATAGGTCATGAATGCATATCTGATCTTAAATCTTTTAACTTCGTATAAGAATCACCAAGAAGGTCTAATTCCCTCTCAAGTAGCTACAACAACACTTGTTAGCCCAGGCATCCATCAACCATTCAAATACTTATCAAATCGTAAACAAGATCCATAGCTAGAATAAATCATAGAACCATGCTTATAACCAACATATAATTAGAATATTAACCATGATAAATCAACCATCAAATCAAGCTAATAACAAGTACAAGTGCTCATAAAGCACAATAGGAAAATAACTCTTTTTAACTTGTACAAAAGCCACCCAAGTTAGGGACTTCCACGTACCAGCTGATCGTAGATTGGCCTGAATATTAACCATGATAAATCAACCATCAAATCAACATAATAACAAGCACAAGTTGTCATAGATCACAATAGGAAAATAACTCTTTTTAACTTGTACAAAAGCCACCCAAGTCAGGGACTTCCATGTACCAACTGACCGTAGATTGGCCTGAACCAAATATTTGTTTTAGCCAATCACTCTTACTCCATATTCCAAGCATGAATGTAGGATCTCATGGGATAAACCAGAATATGAATGTAGGATCTCATGGGATAAACCAAGTTGTAATCAATTAGGGACTCCAGAGGTTAAACCACCTCCAACCTCAAGCTATCGTTATATCTCCCTTTTTTCTTCATTTTTCTTCTAATTTCCCGTTGAAGAGAAAAATAAACCCCCCTATTTTTGACTTATTTATTTCAAATAATGGGGACCCTTTCCTTAAATTTTTTACTAAATCACCTGTTTAGTATTTTCTTTTGGTTAAGTGTCCTACAATTTTTCCAATTTTTCATTTTCATCAGATTTCTATTTTGATTGCTTCATTGAATTCGACTTTTCTCTAGCTTTCCATCAGTACTTATTTCATCTCATTTGGTTACACAGTTTGCAAATGGTGCTCATCTGAAGTTCGATAATTTTTACTGCCCAGTTTTAAAAAATGTACAAAATGTATATTATTTTACTTTTTGTAAATAAATTAGTAATTGACTGCAAATATTAATTCTTAGTTAAGTTTTTACTAATAAAATATTTTTTCACTAACGTTCCTATAAAATTGTTGCAGCCAAATTGTAGAACAATTAAAATTATTTGTTTTCGGGATCTCAATAATTTATTCCAATTCCTAATTTTAAAAGAAATTACGAAACCTAAAATTTCAAAATTGCAATGTGGTTGTAGTTCATTTTTTCGGATTTTTAATTACCAAGTGGTTGTAGTTTATAATGGATAAGATCACATATAAATCCCACTCCAACCATACTCCCACTGCATTCCAAACACATCGAGACTTTATTTTATCGTAACTCATTTCATAAAATCCTCCGATATTTCAACAGCGTCAATGTTCCGTATTAACAAATCATTTGATGCTTCTCACTTCCAATACTTACAATACATCATGTCTTTCTTATCGGAGCAGCCACATACAAAAAACTTATGATAGTTTAATCTTCCGATATATATTACTTGGGACATCGGCACTTTCAAATCCTTCATGTCGGAACTATGGCTTTAAAACACTTACGATATCAACTAATTTCGGTATCCGATGGTTTTTCACTATATATAACAGTTTGGATTAATATGCTTCACAAATATAATAACTTCAATAGCCACGTCATATCGGAACTTATCTTCCGATACTCCAATAAGAAACTTATGATACACCAATTCTCCTATACCCAATGCTCCTTCAAAGCTCCATGATACCTCCTTTTAATAAGGCCTCCTCTCCTTTAAATAAATCCTCCCAATTACACTACATCAATACTCTTTTGAGTTATCATAGCCACATGGGTCCATATTCATGGAACAATAGCCACTTTCCACGTGTCCCACCATTTTTAATTTAATATTAATTAATTATATTTAATTTTTATGATTTGTAATAATATTTTATAATTTTAATTTTAATTAATGTATAAATTAATTACTTTTTATATAATTAAATTATTTCAAAATTCTAAACAACTAATAATTGTGCAATTAAATAGGATTAGAATTTTTTAATTAAATTTTCATAATTTTAGCCTAGGCAGCGATTTTTCCAACATTCTGGTAGTTTTCACTCTTCAACTTTGGAAGCTCATAAGTTGAGTTTTACTTGGCCAAATGAGGTCCACGACAACTAGTTAGATAGATAAAATCACGGAGAATATTTATAAAGTGGTTGCATGACCATATTTGGTAATTAAATGGGTCTAAAATTTAGTAGAAAATCAAGCTCTGAATTTGTAACCAAAACTGATTTTTTGAGTTTAAGTTTTGCATTTTTCATTGGCTCAAAGCCTCTGTTTATTTGCAAATCCATTCATTTATGTTCTCGTTGACCAATAATATCTTTACAAGGATCAATGGAAAGCACATATTTCTTTTTATTTATTTATCTAATTGAATTTGACTGTAGTTGTTTGTTTTCTAGATTTGGTATTTTTTTATTTTGATCACATTTTAATTTAATTATGATTGGATTTTGGGAGGAGAACAGTTAAGGAGATGAGGAAGAGAAGATTTGAATCAATGGAATTTCTCCAGCGAGAAGAAAAAAAAATAAATAAATAAATAAATAAAAAATAAAAAAAAATAAAAAATAAAATAAAAAATCTGACCAATGAAAATTGTTGGAGCAAATTTATTCTTCAACGACTCTCCTATTTGGAATTCATTTTTGTAATTATAAATAGTGGTTTGTAGAATGGAGAAAAGGGGACTTCTCTCTTCTACAATTTTGTAATTTTTAAAGCACTATTGTAATAGGGGTTTCATGCTATATGGAGATAGGATCAATCTCATATGTGAGAATCATTGGGATTTGTCCGTGTCAAATCTCGACTTTGTATTATAGGAAAAACTTGCACTATTGCAACTTTTTCTTTTGATGGAAAAGTGTTCGATTTGAAAGATATTGTTTGAGGTCAGTTCAAGGAATAGAGCAAGAGACCAGGTTTCATTAGTTTGTAATTTGAATACTTTTAATTAATTGAAATTTTCATTTATGTAATGGTGGGTCTGTGTAAAATTTGTTCATGTTGTGCATTTATGTTTGATATGAGGAAAAATGACTTTTGGATTGGCTATCTAATTCATAGTTACATAGAATTGTTATTAATTTCTCTTTGCTAAAATATTTAAATCGGATCTCTAAATAACTATTTACCTACAAACCTATCATCAAAATCCGATTTAATTACTATTGAAATTATAAGAACTATTTCATTAGCCAAATATTCATCATAAACCAGGAATGTTAAAATCTAAATCATTCAATTGCTTAGTTCTCGATTGGGTTAGATCTACATCTTCCAAATCGAGATAGGCTTAGTATTATTTCATTTTGCTTGCATTATAGGATTATTTTGTATTTAGATTAATCATTACATTTCTAGAAGTCCTCTTATCAAAGAGGGAAACTTTAGTTGTGGCTTTGTTGAACCCTAGATCAGCGTAAAGATCACTTTCATGCCTGAGCTCAACAAGAGGGTTGATCTGATGTCTCTTCTCTATTAGTAAGAAAAAGACATACTTTAAGTAAGCAAAGATAGAGAGAAGGTAATTGAACCTAGTTTAACTAGTTGAAACCACCATTTCAAACAGAAAAGGATTTGCTCTAAGGTCCCGACCGGGTGGTCGCCCTTATAATATTGAATGGTCGTTTTGAGTCTTCAACATTTTTGGTGCTAGAAGGAGGGCCATAATAAAATCATATCTCTAATGATTTTGTGTTTTAAAAATTTATTTTATTACTATGGCTCCATGCAAAAGACTTCCTTGGAGTTTCTTTATTGGACCTCATCCCACTTCCACTTTGGTAAAGGCAGTCTGAACCCTGTCTCAGGTAAAATACAATGGTAAGACATATGCTTTTAGTCATCTCCTTCAATTTATTTTAAGTTTCAATAATTTTAATATTGATGAAGATATTATTTGCAGGTTCTTCACTATTATTTTGACAAGAAAAGCCAAAGACTGGTGCCAATCACTTCCAGTTGCCTATGTACATAGTTGGGACAAGTTTTAAAAGATTTTCCTTCAAGCATTTTAGGAATATGATTACGAAAAGGTGTGTGATCAGGAATAATTGCGTAGGATGGAAGGTGAGACTTTGGATATGTTTTATGTTAGATTTAAAATAATTTTAATGCAATATCGGTCCAAATATTTTCCTCCTCAATTCCAATTAAATGGATGGTTAAGACATTTAGTGTCTTTTTCCGGTGATAACTATGAAGAACCAAAAATTATATCCTTTGTTGATAATGATACATTTGGTCAAAATGGAAACTCTGATTATTCACAAAATGAAATTACAAATGCTAATCATTGTGTTGGAAATGCTCCCAATTTACATATTGTTGATCAAGTAGAAATTCAACAAAATGCACAATCTATTAGCAACAATCAACAACAACTTAATTAACGGCAATTAAATCAACCAGAGAATGAAAACAACGTACAATCTACTGCTAAAATTAATTCACAATTTGTTGATAATAAAATGGAGCAACTCAACAACACTTTGCAGATTGATCAATTGCATGAAAAACTTATTTTTGTGAAGACAATAATCAACAATTTGAAATTGACAACAACATGAGAATGGAAGAATCTAAAATGTCTATTTTGGATAATGAGCAAAATTGTTCAAGTAGGGAAATTTTCTGGTACAAAAATCCATATTCTTATTTTTCCCTCTACCCAGATCTTTTTCACATTTGTAATTCATTAAATAATTCTCCAACAATATCATTTTACACCAATATAATTTTAGAAAATAAAAAAGTTGTCATTAATAATGAATTGCTTACTAATTCCGACTGGGATAAAGAGGATTTAATTGTCCATACTTTTAACTATCCTAAAAAATTTGTTTATGCATGTAATTTTCCGCCTGGATCTAATTCACCTTATTCAGATGGGGGGGATTACTAATTAAATTATTTATAATGATAAATTGAAAATTCTAAGCATCATTCCTCTTTTTCTTCAAAAATAGTTCTGACTAAATCTCATATTCCTAATTCCATAAACAAATATACTTTTAAAGATAATAAAGACATTAATCTAGATATTTCAATTAATTCCTATCATCATAATAATTTTAGTAATCATGAATTTATCCTAATTTATGATTCCTATGAAGATGGCACACCTTGTTGGGATCATAATCTTGAAATTTCTCTTCTCCGCAAGTGGATGGAAATAATAATTTTAATTTCATAATTTTTGTTAACACTTGTGGAAAGGAAATCTTTGCAAATGAGTCACAACCATGTTGTACAATTACTTGTAACATTAATGTAAATTATAGTTGGCTTCATTTTCAGTTCTTTCAGTTTGAATTCATTTTTCTTTCTGATTTCATTTTTAAGCTGTTGAGCACATTGTACTGGCAATTTGAGCATTCAAACTCTAGATACTCGTCAAGTACATTAATAAGCATATATGAAAATAAATCTCAGAATTTCAAGCATGAACATGAGCTACTCTTTATTTTGAAATTTTATTTCATGATCATATTTGCCCAATTTATTCCTGATTTTTAAATATGTGTTTCACAAACCCAAGTTCTTGAGAGTGTATCATTACATTCTAGTCAGCGGTAGAATACTTCTAGAAACCTTTAAATGTTCATCCATAATTTATCGATCCATTTGAAAAATATCTGGAATTTCCATTGCTCAAGAATTTCTGATTTTGCTAGTGTTCGGGAGGCTTCAATATTTAAAAATGAATCATTCAAGCATGGCATGATGTTTCCTCTTCCTTTAAAATTCTTCTAATCATTCACTAAAATACATGCTATTTTTTATGACCCTATAAACATTTGGTTGAAAGAATTTCAAGGTAATAATTTTGTAAATAAGTTTATTTTGCTGAATTTGTTAATTGTACATAGTAGGCTGAATTTTTCTTTTAATAATTTAGTTAAAATTTTACTCCTATTGATTGACCTGTACATACATGCAAGAGTTAAAATGAGATAATGGTTACATTGGAAGTATAACTATACTTAGTCACTTTTCTTTTCATTCAGTTATGATTGGGGATAGATTAAATTAGATTTAGATTCATTTCCTGTTTTTATTTATTTCATTAGTGTAGATTTTTAATAAGCATGTAATGAGCATATGATGCAAAGAGTGTTCTGGGAAGAGAGATGGCGCGTGGAGAATACGGTTAGGGTTTTCACGCCTGCGGTGTTTTCACGGGCGGCACTGCACCTCTCTCGGTCGCTTTCGACCGACTACCCAACCCCCCTCTTCGTTGCGGTCTACGCTACCGAAAGGGTATACCTGCATCGCATAACTCAAGCGAAGACCTGCTGCTCCGTTAACCGTCAATGACGCCGCGATTTGCACCTGCTCCTGACTGACCGGCTAGGGTTTATCGCTGGTAACTTCCTCCATTTTACTTGTTGTTACGGTAGGGGTTTATAACCGTTCCAAGGTGCAGCTGTCATCATGGAGGACTTGGATGCTTTCGATTATTCCAAAGACCCTCTGGAGGGGGTTTCCATCTGGCGTTCCTCTTATTCCACGTCGACGGGACTGTACTGCTCCGGTGTTTGTCTGGCTTAGCCCTCCCGGTCTCTCCCTGTGGTCCTGCCGGACGATCCCCCAACCTGGCCTACGTTAACCACTCCACCGGCCTCCCTGTCATCCCTCAGTTTCACCTCCGCTTGCCTAAACCCTAACCCTGGTTTAGAGATTGTTACCTCTGGCCCTCCCTCCCGAATTCCTCCACTGGTGACCGGGGTTACGGAAGCTATAAACCCTCAGATTACCATTGCTCCCCCTTCTGGTTCCTTTTCGGTGGTTCCTCCCCTGGCTGGAAACCTTCCTTATCCGACTGAAGGTCTCCCCTCCTCCTCGTCAAACCCTTGCCCCCCTCTTGAGACTTCGGTCCCCCCCCTAGCCAGGTTCCGCTTCAGCCACCCCCACAAGGGACCAAGAAGAAATTTAAGTGTTTCAAATCCAAGGCTGACGACATATTCCTGCGACTGGAAGAAGACATTCAGTGGGGTGATACTATGGAATTTGCGGACAGAGTCTTAGTCGGCCGTATCAGGGTCTAAACTATTCGGCCGCTCGCCTGAAGGCCTGGGCAGCGGAAGTTTGGGGTCACCATCTGGTTGACATTCCATTCGTGCAGACGTTTGTGAGGGGATGGTTCGCAGTGAGATTCGCTCGTGCCGATCAGACAAATTGGGTTTTATCTTCATATTGGCATTTTGAACATGCTCCAGTGCTTCTGAAATGGTGGATGCCTCTTTTTGATCCAGAGACAGAACAGATTAGTATAGGGTCGGTATGGATTCGGCTTCCGGGACTCCCATTACAATACTGGTTAGAAGAAATCTTCAGAAGGATAGGCAACGCCTTATGCACATACATGGAGTATGACAAGTCCTACCTCCTCACGGGTATGATGGCTTACGCCCGTATCCTTGTCAACCTCGACACTAGAGGAGGGCTTCAGGAATATATCACTATTCAATGGAGGGCCACATCTCACAAGCAGATTATCGACTATGAGGGCATCCCATACTGCTGCCGTAGATGCCACAAAGTTGGGCACCTGTATAAGGACTGCCCTCTTCTGCAGAAGTATAGGAGCAGTGAGCCGCTTACTGAGAAGGAGCAGACAGGAGGCAGCCTCCCACAGTGAATGGAAGACTCTGGACCTGAGAATGCAAAGATACCTCGGAGATCTTCTGTTAAAGTGGCATTGGACAAGCGACCTGTGGACTCCACCCCTTCCTCACCGCCTCTTTCAACTCCCTCTGTCTCAACTAAGGAGATCTCCTCGACGGCGGGTATGTTTTTCCCTGTCTCTCCCTCTGTATCTGGATTATCATTTGTTTCTACATCTCTAACCTCCATGGGTACCTCCCTCCCCTCCTTTCATCACACGGTTTCCTTGACCATTTCGAGCACCATGGGGCT
>APFE030001363.1:0-27723 GCA_000404065.3 Pinus taeda | reverse complement strand
CCTCGGTACCCTCTCCGCTCCAAAACCAAAGACAAGGGAACAAATGCGATAGGCCTGGCTCCCATCGGCCTCCCAGCCTCCCTTAGATCATCTAGAGGACGCCCCTCACAGCTCTCCAAAGCCAGACATACTACGGATGAAGAAGTTGCCCTTGGGCGACAGCAGACCATCGATAGGGCCCTTAGAGCTAGGGACGGCCCTCTGTCCCATCCTCCATGAAATTCTTATCCTTCAACTGTCGCGGGGTTGCTAGCCCCATAAAAAAACTAGCCCTCAGAAGACTGATCACTTCGTCTGAATTAGATACCATTTTCCTACAAGAAACCCTCTGCTTGGCGTCATCCCTCGTACCTACACTCATCTCATGGAAGCCGAATTGGACCTTCCACGCTTTGGATGCATCCGGGAGGTCGGGCGGTATAGCGATTGGTTTTTGTAACAAGTCTATGGTGCTTAGGAATGTTTGGGGTGGCAAAGGTTTCTTGGGTATAGATGTATTCGCCCACTCAATCGGATCTGAGATCCGTATCATTAATGTATATGGACCTTGTTTGGATAGAGAAACTTTATGGAGGACTCTTCTTGAATCTGAACTTTTACAGGCAGACAATGTCATCCTAGGTGGAGATTTGAACTTTTCGTTGGGATACTGCGAATCCTGGGGTCACTCGGCCCAGGTGGAAAACCTATCCGACACGATCTCCACCCTCCTCAAAGAACATCAGTGGGTTGATATTCCTCCTGACAGAATCCAGCATACCTGGACTAACAACAGAAGCGACAACCACAGTCTTGCTAGAAGACTAGATATATTTCTCATCAAAGAAGCTTTCCATAACCTTCATCCTCGAATTAGGCAATGGGTTGGCTCTGGAGGCATATCGGATCATCGACCCATATTTTTGGAACTTATAGACAACAATCGGAGGATTAAAAGCCCCTTCAAATTTAATGCCTCCCGGCTCAAGGATCCCACATTCCTTCAATTAGTGTCGGACTATTGGAGATCTAATCCCATATCAGATCAGGAGGATCATTTTGTTGGTTTCATCAGAAAGTTGACAGACCTCAAGAGGATATCTAGAGCATGGGCACATCAGAAACGGGTCAGAGATGATAACACATTGAAGGAATCTGAACGGGCCATTGCTACGTTCGAAGGAGCATCAAATGGTACCTTTACATCACAAGCAGACAAAGATGCTTACTCCACCCTTGTCACAAAGCATACCCATATCCTGAAGGAAAGAGAGGAGAGTTGGCGCCTGAGAAGTAGGGCAATATGGCTTGCTGAAGGCGATAACAACACCAAGTTTTATCATAAATATGCAAATGACAGGAAAGCCATTAACACTATCTGGGAACTACAAAATGAGCAAGGTCAAGTGATTACAACGCAACAGGGCCTGGCTAGATTAGCTAATGATCACTTCAGATCCATCTACAAGGCACCTAGAGAAGTCAATATACTAGAAATAATGAGGGTGGCAGAACTCTTCCCTAGTTTTGTACAACAGGAGGACTCAGAGAACCTGATGAAGGAAGTGACGAGGGAGGAGCTTAAAGCAACCATCAAATGGTTCAAGAAAGACAAGAGTCCTGGACCTGATGGGTGGACCATTGAATTCTACATTGCTTTCTTTGATATCCTGGGCAAGGACTTACTACGGATTGTGGAGGACTGTAGAAGAAGTGGCAACATTCCCTCTGCCATTAAATCTACCTTTATTGCCCTCATACCGAAATCAGATTCCCCCACCTCCTACAATGATTTTAGGCCCATCTCACTCTATAATTGCCTCTATAAAATCATTGCGAAAATTATTGCTAATCGACTGAAGCCTATTCTATCCAAGCATATATCACCTGAACAATTTGCGTTTCTACAGCATCATCAAATACATGAGGCTATTGCCACTGCTCAGGAACTCCTCCACACCCTACAAACGAAGAAACATAAGGGCATGATCTTGAAGGTAGATCTCTCGAAGACCTTCGACAGAGCAAACTGGCTATATATAAGGTTATTATTGACTCACCTGGGTTTCCCTTACGGCTACATTAAATGGAGCATGAGCTATATAAAGGATGTTACCTACAGTGTATTACTAAATGGGGAAGCTACTCCTTTTTTCCTATCTGAGAGAGGACTCAGACAGGGATGTCCTCTCTCCCCTCTTCTATTCCTACTAATCATGGAAGGGTTAAGCAGAGCCATCACTGCTGCCCGTGATAGAAATCAGTTGGTTGGAATCAAGATCTTGGATAACCTTTTCCTGACTCATCTCTTATTCGTAGATGATGTCCTGATTTTTTTAAATGGCAGCTTGGGAGACTCCACCGTTCTTCATAATATCTTCAAGCTCTTTCAGCAAGCCACAGGGATGACTATAAATAAAGGCAAATCCACCATTACCACATTTGGATGCTCACAACACGAGACCATTTTTTCTACCCAACATTTTCCTTTCTCTGCCCTAAATTTGGAAGATGGATTAAAATATTTGGGTTTCAGGCTAAAACCCACTAGATACCAGATTTCAGACTAGACATGGCTTATCGCGAAAGTGGAAAAACGCCTTCAGATCTGGTATCATAAATATCTCTCCCGGGCTGGCAGATTAGTTCTCATTAAGGCTGTTATTGAAGCCACTCCTGTGTTCTGGATGACCCTAGCTTGGATACCAAAAGGCATCCTGAGAAGACTACAAAGGATTTGTTGTAGATTCTTATGGAAGGGCAACCAACTAGGGAACATCTTTGCATGGGTCAAGTGGGACAGGATTGCATTACCCAAGCGTTGGGGAGGATGGGGTATAAAAAGGCTTGACCAGTTCTCCAAAGCACTGGAAGCTAAACTAGGCTGGCACCTCATCACCTCCAACAGTCTCTGGACCAGGGTTGCTCAAGCAAAATATATATGGCCCATGAACTTGATGGATTGGTTTAGACAGACACAACATTCGAACAACAATATCTCCAACATTTGGAAGGCGATGATGAATGCTTTACCCCTCTTGCGACAGGGAATCACTTGGAGAATCAATGAAGGGAATGTTGTTCGAATAGGCATAGATCCATGGGTGGGATGTGGAAACGCGCACAGATTGACTGCTGACCTGGTAAGGCACTTAAACAATAGAGGCATCATTTATATAAAGCATATCGGGGACCGGATAAGAACCACATTTCTTAATTAGGCATGGAAATCGGCCCACGATATGGACATCCCCGAGCCCTGGAGAATTGAATGGCATTAATACATTGAAGCCCTTGTATAGGCACACATTCGACTGACTGAGGAACCGGATGAAATAATCTGGGAATTCACAAAGAATGGACTGTACTCTCCCAAAGAAGGGTACATTAGACTCATGGAGCCACTCAAACCACAAACCATCGACCCGAATTGGAGATACTTTTGGAAGCTCAAGGCTGCCCCACGTGCTCGCCTTTTACTATGGAACATACTTTTCGACAAGATCCCCACCGGTGCTAATCTAATGAAAAGATCGGTTCATGGACCTTTTCAGTGCCACCTTTGTCGACAAGATGAAGAAAACACATAACACCTCTTCCTTAGCTGCCCATCCTCCAGAGAATTTTGGAATAGTATCTCTTCTCACTATACTTTTCACAGCAATTGGCAAGGCAACAGCATACAAGAAGCTTGGAAAGCTTGGTTTCATGATCACAGAGGCAAAGCCAGAAATCTGCCTCTTGTAGCCTGCTGGGCCATCTGGATCGCCAGAAATCACTCTATCTTCAACCTCAAAGACCCCCACTGGCCATCTTTACTTCACCATACTATCGCTGAATACGACATTCTACCTGAAGATGAAAATCTTGCCCCCACCCGTACCATCACCCCTAAAAGTATTGATTATGCCAAACCTTGGGCATACTTTGATGGTTCTGCTCAGGAGGCGGGATGTGGGGGAGGAGCCATACTTCACCTGAATGCCTCACACAAATACAAAATCCATATCAACCTGGGCAGGGGTACAAACAATTTTGTTGAGCTTTGCACAGCCAAACACCTCATATACTTCGCCTTAGAACATCATTGTAGACATCTACAGTTATTTGGTGATTCAAAAATTGTGTGTGACTGGCTCAACAACACATCACATTGTAATGCATATTCATTGGGAGACATACTTGGAGAAGCTCGCAGAATGATATCCTCTTTTGACACATTTGTTTGTCGAGATATTTATAGGGAACAGAATTTGGAGGCTGATCAACTATCAAAAGAGGCAGCGCATCTACCGGACGATGACTGGCTAATACAGGAGGAAATTAATGGTACCTACCATCAATACTACCACAAACCGTTTGTTGATCTTGGACGGATTGGGCAATAAGCCCAACTATTACTGTTAACTGTGTAGATATCATGTTTTCTTATATAACTATATATGCGGTTGTAAATATTACAGTTTTGGACTTGGCACACAGTACACCACTCTCTCTGCGTAGAGAAGTTAGCATTTTTGGATTTTATTCCTCCTGTTTGAGGAAAGTTTTGTTACAACTTGGTTGATGATTGACTCCCTGCGAGGAGCATTCGAGATTAGTTGTTTAAGTTATATTTTCCACAGTATATTGAAACTTGACAGGAAATCCTGCCTCAATATGAATATGCCTCTGCATCTACAAAATGTAATTTCTTATATATTAATAGAAATTACGACTTTTTCCATGGGAAAAAAAAATGATGCAAAGAGTGTTCTTGAAAATTCAATTGTCAACTCATAAGAATTTCTATATGATCACTTCCATCACTCTTATTTTTCAATATGAAGCAGACGCAATTTAATAGCTCATTATTTAGCATTTTAGATTGAATAATTAGATGATATTTGAGAATATGCAAATTTTGAGAAATGGATGGAAGAACTTGAAGATTCATGAGGTAAAATTGCTATCAAAATTCCTCCAGTTCTTCGTTGACTTGATTTGGAGATTGGATAAGCTTTAGAAATCAAGCGAGTGATTGATCTACAACATGTCCAGTGAAGTATTTGTTGTTTCACCAGAATCTGGATTTTCTATAGTTTTGATTCTATTCATATTTTCCTTTCTTTGCACATTTAGAAATATGAGTCAATAATCATATTCTGCCTCTCATTGATGCAGCTGAAATGAAATGCTTACACCCTTTCTTGCTCATATTTGCTACAAGAAAAGAAAATTGCAAAAAATCTTGCAACAAGCCATAAAATAATCCTATCCATGATTTTATCTATGTTTGTTCCAAATCTTACATTTTTTGGTTGAGTTAAAACCTTTCCATTATGCTCATTCATTTTCCATCCACTTTAGTCACATTTCTTCTTCCGAGAGGATTCAGAGCCTTTCACTTATGAATCTCAGGAATCTTGATCCAATGCTTTTTTTTCATAACCTTTTCGAGATTCTTTCTTCATGACTTCGAACTCATAAGCCTCTTGGACTCTTGAGTATATATTACATCAAAGTTATTTTATCAAATATTACGAAATTATTTATCTCTAATATTTGGATGCCCAATGTACCGATATTCCCACGTGATACATTAAAAAGGCATTCACTATCATATATGTATTTATCAAAAGTTTTATTTATGAAAAATTCTCAAATTCTTTTATTTAGAGGTCTTTCTTCCTTATGCTTTTCTTTAATATTCAAGACTTCTATATATCGAGACTTCCAATATCAAAAGTGAAATTGAATTAAATCTCCGAAAAAGAATTCCGTCGAAAACATTTAAA
The DNA here is from genome assembly GCA_000404065.3 of Pinus taeda. Lineage (NCBI taxonomy): Eukaryota > Viridiplantae > Streptophyta > Pinopsida > Pinales > Pinaceae > Pinus > Pinus taeda. The sequence goes on along the minus strand of APFE030001363.1, from coordinate 21,967 downwards.
TAGCAAAAGCATTATTTATCGAAAATTTGTCTATTGAAGAATTGTTCTCATTTTGGAAGTATTGTTTATCAGAGCTCTTACCTTTCACTTTGATTCTCTTAGAACCTCGGAACTTCAGAATATCAGGTTAAGTATCCTCGTAGATCTTTGATCAATTCATCTTGATCTTTCACTATGCTCACATGAAGTCTTATTGGATTATCTTTGTATATATATGCTTACTTTCATGTTATCATGGTGGTAAAGAGCTTGGATGTATTTTAATTATAATTTCATCAATCCAAGTATTCATTCCTCATGATGACTTTGTGACTTTGGGGATATACATTCTTCATGGTGTGTACAAATGGGTCTCTTTTTACTCTTCTTGACAATCTTCTTGGCTAATGAGAAATTTCATCACCTGTGGTTCGTTTACGTTTTTTCCTTTATCTCATTATTGGATGTCCATTTCATTATCTCAATCATCTTTTAGTGTGAATCTTCATTTGCTTTTCAAGGCACTCTTGAGCAACCACTATGGTAATGCAACAATTGGTAAGGAATTTAGAATAGGTAGAGGTAATGGATCATGGTTAAATCATATTTGATTTCTCTTATATTTGAGCTTTAATATATCTCTCTATATTTAGCTTACAAAAATTTCAAGACCTCTCTATCTACACATATGCATTACATTGTTTTTGGACTTGGTCTTGATTCTTGACAATTTATAAGAATCATGGAGTGAATATGAAATTTGAAATATTTAGAGAACAATCCTCGTTGCAATTCATAAAGAAACACATCATCATTCTCATTTCTGATGGATTTTATTTACTTCATATTCCTTGGACATAAAACATTGTTTTCTTCTATTTCACTGCTTTCCTTAGTTAATATTTAATAAAATGATGGTTTTGGGTCAATAAGATTTCAGAAAATTCAACTTATTCATGCTTTTAATTCTAATTAAAAGAAGAGGTTACTTTTATTGGATAAAATGATATCTCTCAGGGAAGATCAAACAAATTTTTCCAATGGTATGTTTCATATGCCCACTTTCATTCATTTCCATTTCTTTACTTTCGGTTTTAGTTTTGTTTTTAGTTTTTGCTGATATAAAACTTGGTTTGCAGCTATTCATAAAAAATTGCACACCTCTACCAGATCAGATTCGAAACTCATTCTCCTTGTTTGATTTTGAGTTTTGGAGCAGTAGGAATGATTATTCATTAAATTAGCTAAATTGATGAGTCCCTGGACTTTTTATTTCTTTCATAAGTATTTCTTTTATTGAAAAAATGTCAAGATGTTTTATGCAGGTTTTGCTTTGAAACAAGAAAAAATTGTAGTAGGCAGAGACTCTACATTTGGGCTGAATTTTACTTCATGATTGTTATTTCCCTTATGGTTTGGAAGCTTAATTGCTTATAACTCTGCAAGATAAATTTTATTAAAATCTCAGCATAGAATGAACGCACACATGCTTATCTTCTTTCACGATTTTGTTGAGACATTTGTATAATTAGCCTTGTTGGGTTTGCCTTTAATTTAGGCTTTTCTTTTAGTTTTTTCTTTTTTTCATTTTGACATTTTTTGGTGTTTGTTGATTTCTTTTTAACTTTAATTTGAAATTCCTTTCCTTTTCTTTTGATTTTAGCTTGATTTTGGTGACTCCTCCATGATTTATGTGGAACGTCTTTTCCTCACCCAAAAATGGTTGGCATACATGGGAAATATTTACTTTGTCTATTTTATTGAATTTCATTTATCATTAAAGACATATATTTATGGAATTATAAAACCCTCTTGCATTAAAACTTTTTCATGAAGGAACACACATCATTTTTAAGTGATATAGTTCACATTTTCAAGGAAAGAGTTGATCTGAGTTTAACTCAATGAATCCCTCCCACCCCCACTTACAAAATCCTTTGATTGATAGTCGCGGGAAAAGAATTTGGATTCAAAATTATGGAAGTGTTATATCCATTAACATAAGTCTCTATTACCATCCCACCTCTTTCACTTAGGTACATCATAAACTAAAAGCTCACAAATGTGCTTGTCAAAAGGGTGATTAAAAGAGGAAGCATGGGAAATACAAGTAAACTTGTCGGGGCTATGGACATTTGTTGGCAGCGGGGCCATGCTTGTATGGCATAAAATACAACTTCGTCGGGGTATTGTTCAGGCTTGCTGGCAGCAAAGCGATGTCAGAGACCATTCATAACAATGGATATATGCTTTATCAAAAACTCTTATTTGTACATTCTTCTATTTTTTCATACGAGGTAATCTTATGATAAACTTTTCCAAAAATTTTGGATTCAAGATTTTTACTCAATCTACTTTGAGTACTTATCTTTTCGAACTTAGATTGCTTAGTCTATTTATGTGGGACCCATGGAAATGTTTCATTGTTAGACAGTTTTGTGGAATCCATAATTTTTAACTTTTGGGTAAATTAAAGTTCATCATCTTTTAACTAGAGATAATTGGTTCTTCCCCATGTCTCACCAATGTTGAAAATAAAACTCAAACCCTCCCCACATTTTTGACTTATTTATTTCAAATAGTGGGCACCCTTTCCTGAAATTTTTGGCTAAATCACCTTTTTAATTTTTTTTTTTGGTTAAGTGTCCTACAATTTCGTCAATTTTCCGTTTTCGTCAAATTTCTATTTTGATTGCTTCATTGAGTTTGAGTTTTCTATATTTTCCATCAGTACTTGTTTCATCTCATTTGCTTACACGGTTTGCAAATGGTGCTCATCCGAAGTTCGATAATTCTTACTGCCTAGGTTAAAAAATGTATATTATTTTAATTTTTGAAAATAAAGTAGTAATTGATTGTAAATATTAGTTCCTAGTTAAGTTTTTACTAATTAATTCATTTTTCACTAACGATCCTACAAAATCATTGCAGCCAAATTGTAGAACAATTAAAAGTATGTGTTTTCAGGATCTCGGAAATTTATTCCAATTCCCAATTTTAAAAGAAATTATGAAACCTGAAATCTCAAAATTGAAAAGTGGTTGTAGTCCATTTTGTTGGACTTTTAATTATCAAGTGGTTGTAGTTTATAATGGATGGGACCTCGTATACCTCCCACTCCAACCATACTCCCTCGACATTCCAAACACATCGGGACTTTATTTTATCGTAACTCATTTCATAAAATCCTTCGATATTTCAATAGCATCAATGTTCGATATTAACAAATCCTTTGATGCCTCTCACTTCCAATACTTATAATACATCATGTCTTTGTTATCGAAGCAGCGGCTTACAAAAAACTTATGATAGTTTAATCTTCTGATATATATTACTCGGGACATCAGCACTTTCAAATCCTTCATGTCAGAACCATGGCATTAAAAAACTTACAATATCCACTAATTTCAATATCCGATGGTTTGTCACTATACGTAAGAGTTTGGATTAATATTCTCGGAAAATATAATAACTTCAATAGCCATGTCATATCGGAACTTATCTTCTAATACTCCGATAAGAAACTTATGATACACCAATTCTCTCATACTCGATGCTCCTTCAAAGCTATGATACCCGATGCTGCTTCAAAGCTCCATGATACGTCATTTTAATAAGGTCTCCTCTCCTTTTAATAAAGCCTCCCTCTTATACTACATCGATACTCTTTTGAGTTCTCATAGCCACTTGGGTCCATATTCATGGACCAATAACCACTTTTCACATGTCCCACCATGTTTTTTTTAATATTAATTAATTTTTTAATTAATTAGTTTAATTTTTATGATGTATGTAATTATATAATTTATTTTAATTTTTATTAATCTATAATTAAATTAAATTTTTATATAATTAAATTATTTCAAAATTGTAATTAATTAATAATTGTGCAATTAAATAGGATTAGAATTTTTAATTAAATTTTCATCATTTTAGCCTAGATAACAAATTTTCCAGAATTTTGGCAGTTTTGACTCTTCAACTTTGGAAGCTCATAAGTTGAGTTTTACTTGGTAAAATAAGGCCCAAGACAGCTTGTTAGATAGATAAAATCATGGAGAATATTTTCATAGTTGCATGACCATATTTGGTCACTAAATGAGTCTAAAATTTATCAGAAAATAAAGCTCTGAATTTCTAACCAAAACTATTTTTCTGAGTTTAATTTTTGCATTTTTCATTGGCTCAAAGTCTCTGTTGATTTGCAAATCCATTCATTTATGTTCTCTTTGACCAATAAGATCTTTATAATAATCAATGAAAAGCTATAATTTCCTTTTATTTATTTATTTAATTGAATTTGATTGGAGTTGTTTGTTTTCCAGATTTGGTATTGTTTATTTTGATTTGCATTTTATTTTAATTTTGATTGGTTTTTGGTAGGAGAACAGTTAAGGAGATGAGGATGATAATATTTTAATCAATGGAATTGCTCCAGCAAGAGAAGAAAAAGAATTTTGACAAATGAAAACTGTTGGAGCATATTTATTCTTCAACAACTCCCCTTTTTGGAATTCATTTTTGCAATTATAAATAATGGTTTGTAGAAAGGAGAAAATGGGGCTTCTCTCTTCTGCAATTTTGTAATTCTTAAAACACTATTGTAATATGGGCTTCATGTTGTAGGGATAGAGAATCAATCTCAGATCTGAGAATCATTGGGATTTGTCCTTTTCAAATCTAGACTTTGTATTATAGGCAAAACTTGTACTATTTCAACTTTTCCTTTCGATGACAGAGTGTTCAATTTGAAGAGATTGTTGGAGGTTAGTTCAAGGAACAGAGCAAGAGACCAGGTTTCATTAGTTTGTAATTTGGATATTTTTATTTAATTTCAAATTTCATTTATGTAATGGTGGATCTATGTAAAATTTTCTCATGTTGTGCATTTACGTTTGATATGAGGGAAAATGTCTTTTGGATTAGCTATCTAATTCATAGTTACATAGATATGTTATTAATTTCCTTTTGCTCAAATATTTAAATCAGATTTCTAAGTAATTATTTACTTATAAATATGTCATCAAAAGTCGATTTAATTACTATTGAAATTATGAAAACTTTTTCTTAGTTTTGATAGTCAATTATTCATTGTTAAATGATCTACAAAAATGACATGTTTTGTTAATTATAATATCAACTAGTAGAGCTATTTTATTAGCCAAATATTCATCATAAATCAGGCATGTTAAAATATCAATCATTCAATTGCTTTGCTCTCAATTGGGTTAGATCTACATCTTCCAAATCGAGATAAGCTTAGGATTTATTTCCTTTTGCTAATATTATAGGATTATTTTGCATTTATATTAATCATTACATTTCTAGAAGTCCTCTTATCAAATAGGCAAACTTTAGTTGTGGCTTGGTTGGACCCTAGATCAGCTTAAAGATCACTTTCTTGCATGAGCTCAACAAGAGGGCTGAGTTGATGGCTCTTCTCTATTGGTAAGAAAAATGCGTACTTTAAGCCATCGGAGATAAAGAGAAGGTAACTGGACCTAGTTTAACCAGTTGGAACCACCATTTCAAACAGAAAAGGATATGATCTAAGGTCCTATCTGGGTGGTCTCCCTTATAATGTTGAATGGTCACTTTGAGCCTTCAGCATTTCCTTAGCATACAAATTTGTGTCTCTTCACCTTCCTTTTCTCCTATTTTCCTTTATTTCATAAATAAATTCCAATTATTGTCTTTTCCTTTGCCAATTTCCATAGCCATAAATAAACCAAAAGTGATGTCCATTATAGTGTTTTCCCAACATTCAACTTGGAAAACGTGTCCCATGACCTTGGTCTTATTTTGCCTTTATTATCATTTGTTACATGAAACTTTAACCCGAGGTTGTTACCAAATTATTCACTATTGAATATGACAAAGAGAACACTAAAAAAATTGAAATATGCTCCTCCAAACTACTAAAAATTAACACTTCCCTTAATTGTTGATCAAGAATAAGATCTCGTCACTATTTTGGGAAATCACATTGATGCTTTAGCCTAGGATTATAGGGGGATGAGGGAAATCCATCCATCCATCTACACTTATCACATTTATATTAAAGAAGGTCACAAGCCCATTCACCAACCTCCGAGAAGGATGAACCTTGCACTAATGGAAATTGGAAAAGAAGAACTACATAAACTCTTGGACGTTGCATCCATTTATCCTATTTCTGATAGTGAGTGGGTATATCCTTTGTTTATTGTTACCATGAAGAATGACAAGTGGAGAATATGTGTGGAATACCAAGAGTTAAATAAGCCACCAGAAAGGATCACTTCCCCTTACCTTTCATTGAACAAGTTGTACATGTTTTGACATGGATGGAATTATTCTCATTTCTAAATGGATTTAGTGGTTATAAGCAAATTTAAATTAGTATAGAGAATCAATATAAGACCACTTTCACTTTCCCCTGGAGAAAATTTGCTTATAAAGTTCTTCCCTTTGGCCTATGCAATGTCCCAGCCACATTCCAAAAGGGAAGTACTTAGTATATTTTATGATCTCATTCGTCATGCAATAGATATCAAAATGGATAAATTTACACCCTATGTAAACACTTTTAAAGAATCTCTCACCAATCTTAGTAAGGTCCTTTATAGGTGTGAAAAGATTAATCTCTCACAAAGTCATGAAAAAATCCACTTTTTGATAAGTGAAAGGGTTTTCCTAGGACAATACCTATCCTCCAAAGGGATTGAGGTAGATCCTGGCAAAGTAGACATCACCAAACATATCCCTATCCCTAAAAAACAAAAGGATGTTAGAAGTTTCCATGGCCATGTAGTGTATTATAGAAGTTTCATCAAGGATTTCAACAAAATTGCTTCCCTTCCCTGCTAGCCAAAGACTTAGACTTTTGTTGGTCAACCAAATGTCAAGAAGCCTTTGAATGCGTTACAAAAAAAAATTGTATATACACCTATCCTATGATGACCCAATTAGGCTCTACCTTTTCATATTCATATTGATGCCTCAGAAAATGATATAGGTGCAGTACTTAGGCAACAAATAGGTAAGATTCTCTATGCAATCTATTTCATTAGAAAAAACTTATCTAGTGTTGAATTCTATTACACTGAAACTAAAAAATAGTTTATTATTGTTTTTCATGCTCTTAATAAGTTTAAACATTATATCATTGGTTACCGAGTTTTTGTACATATTAATCATGTTGCCATTAAGTATTTGGTGAACAAATCTAATGTTGATGCAAGAATTATTATATGGGCATTGTTATTGCAACAATTTGACATGACAATCATTGATAAATTTCGAAAAGAGAATGTTGTTTTAGATTTTTTGTCCAAGTTAACTCTTCTCGCATATGAAGGCATGGTAGATGATCGCTTCCCTGATGAGCACCTCTTGTCCATATCATCATACACTCCTATAAGAAAACTTCCCCCTCATCTATCCTATATGGAAATATGTAATATCATCAAGTAAAGTTCTTATTATACATGAATTGAGGGATGTTTGTTCAATTTGTGACTTAACTAGGTCCCTAGAAGGTGTGTAAGGGAAGATGAAGTACATAAAATTATAGAGGCCTGCCATGATGGGCCCTATGGTAGGAATTTTCTCGCCAAAAGAACAACCTACGATATCTTGCAGACTTGATAATTTTGGCCTACCTTCACAAAGATGCCCATCAATACACTTCTTATTTTAATGAATGTCAAAGGATAGGAAAACCTACTAGAAGAAATGAAATTTCTTTACATCCATAAGTGTCTTATGAACCCATAAGTGTCTTATGAACCCATAAGTGTCTTATGAACCCTTTGATAAATTGGGGATGGACTTCATAGGACCCATTAATCCTCCATCGGGGTAGAATAGATACATCATTATAGGTACTGACTATTTGACTAAGAGGGTTGAAGCAAGAGTAGTCAAGGTAGTCACAAAGTAAAGGGTAGCTGAATTTTTAAAAGAAAATGGATTTCCAAGAGAAATAGTCACATATCAAGGGATCTAGTTCACTTTGAATGTCATCAACAATATAATGGAGTAGCATCACATCTATTACAGGATGGCTACTCCATATCACCCTCAAGCCAATGGACAAGTTGAGGTGACAACAAATAATTGGAAAACATCTTGAAGAAAGTAATCAACATGAGTAGAAGAGAATGGACTGACATTCTAACTAAAACAATATGGGCCTACAACACTACTTGGATTACTACTACAAGGTTCGTCCCCTATCAATTAGTCTTTGGCAAGGAGGCCATGATACCCATTAATTTTGAGCTTACTACATTAAGGATGGTTTCACAGCTAGAAATGGATTTGACATATGCTTAGGAAAAAAGAAGACAACAATTGAATGCATTAGAAGAATATAGGATGCATACTCTCTTTCACACTGAGATGGTCTAAATGCAAAGGAAAATATGGCATGATAAATTTATTAGAACAAAGGACTTCAAGAAAGTTGATTGGGCCTTACTTCATGACTCAAAACTTGAATATTTCAAAGGGAAAATCATGACCAGGTGGTTAGGACCATACCTAGTGGAGAAATTCAATTACAGTGGGTCTACGTATATTTGGACTATTGATGAAGAGTAAATCCCTCTGCTAGTCAATTGTTTCAAGTCTAAGAATTATAAGAGACCTTTGTCAAAATAGGAATTCATCCAACATATCCAATGACTGAAAGGAAAAAAGTAACAAAAATTTGGGGAAAATGAAAAAAGAGAAAAGATGAATACAAATTCTTAGGTGAAAACCACATTTTAGGCACCTTGGACAAAGTCTGGAATTGAAAACCTCTATGAGGCATTTTTTGAGTTTGAAAAATAAAACCCCCATACTAGGAAAACCTTTACAGACCTAACAGGGTAGAGAAATGGTCAAAACCATAAATGGCACCATTTCCCTGTGTGTGAAAAAAGAAAGAAAAAAAAGGGAAAAATAAAGGAAATACAAAAAAGAAGAAAAAAAATATTTTCAAATTAATATTTTTCAACTTTATGTGTAGATGTTTAGGACCCAAGTGTAGCCAAACAAAACACTAGGTCATATCAACAATCTACATAAGGGAAATAGTAGAAGTTCATGTGTAATAGATGATTAAACCTATCTTCCCCACCAACAAGATATTTTCTTGTACCTTCCATTGTTTTTAGATGAACAACACGTTTTTCCAAGACTCATCTTTTACTCCTTCCCTCATCAAATTCACATCCACCCATAAGTACCACTTTTCACTTCCCAAAATTCACCCGAAAGCTCATCTTTCTCAACATAGAGGCTTTTATAGGAAAGAAACAGGTGATCTTGTAAATCTATAGGGAAACTACATGCAATCCTGTAAGATTTATAAAACTACCCAACATCAATAAAATTCCACAACTTAACAAACATCTACATTTTTTACCTAAAAATCTCAAGGTTACTTTCTCTGGGCAAGATCAACCCATCGACAAGAAAACAAATCCAAATTGCAACTTCTACAAGATATTATATCCATGTATGATATCCTATGTGCACAACATTTCACAACACTGCCTCCAACCCATGATCCATGACATCAACAATCGATCCAGATGCATCATTTGACACTCAGGTGGGAATCCTTAAGTCACAATTCTCACATGGTTAAGATGTCGATTATAATTTGTATAATAATGAGGATAAAACACCAAATTTTTGTTAGAATGAAGCATAATTGCATAAAACTCCAAAAGGTGCCACATGTGTGAAGGCAGTGACAATGCCATTAGAAAAAGGTCATCAGCAAGATCTCCCATGTGCATGAATAATCACAGGTTAGCTCAAATAGTAAGGTGGTCATGTCTTAAGTTAGTGGGTCGTTGTTTGCCTAATTTCAAAATCATCACCATTGCACATCAAGTTAGCCTCACACAAATAGTAAACTGATGGGGAGGCATTATAATTTGCATGTAATAAGGAAACTCGATAAAAGTAGCACCACCACTCAGTTAAAGGGTCTCTGCCACCATAATTCCACTACAAGGTTTCTATAGGAGTTGCACCCGAGTTTCTACAGGTGTTTCCCTCAAGTTTCTAAGGAGATGCCCCAAAATTTTATAGGACTTCCCCCCAAATTCTACAAGAGATACACTTGAATCCTACAGGAGCAACGCTCACAGAATTAACAACTACAATTGGATAAGGTTGGTCACTCTAAGCATTGTTTCACTCTTCCTTTTTGTTGAAAACACGTTTTCCTTTGCATTTTAGTCATAAAGTCCCATGGGATGCAATTCAAACTTCTCAGTGACCTTATCCATCATTCAAACCACTCTTACATAAACTATACAAACCCGCTAAGAGTTTATACAATGGGGGTTGGGTAGAATCGTAAGGAGCCCACTGACACTTCAATGGTTCATCAAAATTGTAGGGTGGAGAATATCTTCCAAAGGAGCCAATGGTTGGTATTCTTTGAGAAATTAAGAAGGTATGATGATGAGGTAGCCTTAGAATTTTCCTTTAATTTTCATACTTTTAGAGGATAGGAGTATGCCATAACAATGAAGGGTTTGGAGACATATATCATTGAAATTGTCCTTGGTAGAGTGACATGCATTCCTACAGGCCTAGGATGGGATAAAGAGGAAAGGTAGGAGGCCACCCTCTTCAAGAAAAACTTCTTCTTCCAAGATCAATAATTTATTAACAACAAAAATGGGATTAAAAGAGAAAGCTTACCACCCCCATGGAATGAGGTTTCTTATCATATTTTAAATATATATCTTGTGGAGGTAGACTTAGTGTGGTATATGCTTACCAGTTTAGGCTACTTTTTCAATGTAGACACAAAGCTCACTTATTATTATCTTGATCACTAAGCATCCTTACTTTATTTTGTGATCATTGAGTGAAATGAGTGGAAAATTCAACTAAAGAAAGCAATAAGCCTTGGCCCACCAAGGGTTAATTAAGCTGACAATTTCTAATGCATTAAAAAGGCTAAATCGTCCTAATCAACCATGCTTTTTTGGGTAAATTTTCCTTAAATCCAGTTGGGACCATGATGGAAGTTAGAGTCCTACCTATGTGATGGTAAATTTCCCCTCTGGGTTTTGGCCAATTTTAAAAGGACCTATATCATTGATTTATGAAAAGACAATATAAACACATGGTGTTCATAATTGATGCCATTTTGTGATGTATAATAACATCAAAGAAAAATTGATTCTGTAGTCTATACCTTAAATGTAATTCAATTTTACTTGTAAATGTGAGTCCATTCTAAATATAAAGGTAGCAACAATCTTTTGTAGAGTAGTTGGTTTATGTCGAGATTAGTTCTCATCATGTCACTAGTTCAAATCTCATGGGGAGGGATTGAGGGTGGCAACCACCTCTAGAGGATAAAACTTTCCCATGGGGAATCTCGGCTTGACCAAGCTTTGAACACCCCTTGCGATAACATCACGTAGATGGGAAGATCATTCTTCCATCCAATATTGGAACTAGCCCCAACCTAAGTTCAGCCTAGTTTAAAAAAAAAAACATGAGAAGTTATTATGAATATTTTAAGTGTTTAGCAGGTTGATGTAATGGGTAGAACACCATTTTAGATTGTTTTTATTCCACATAAAATTAAACAGATTCCATAAATGACGTATTTCATTTAAATGTATATTTTGTGGATCATGGTAATAGTCAATGAAAGCGTTACTTTTTCCACTGATTAGATAAATTATGTATTTATTTTTAATATACATTTTGCACTTCATGATAAATATTAATAAAAGTATTTGTTTAATATGCTTTTTAATTTTGTAGTTTAATTTTTTTTATGTTTTGGTCCCTTTTTATTATATTTTCTAATCAATTTTACTCAACTTTCAATGAGAATTTGTTGAAATCACAAGTTTGAGTCAAGTAGTTTGCACAATCTGAGTGCCTGGGGGGTTTTTGAGGGCATTGTATCTATATGTGCATTCAAAAAATCATTTTAAATCAAGAAAAAACACAGTCTTACCAAAAATTATTTTTCCAGATCACAACGTGTTGATATGCGAAATAATTCCTATATAAAGTAAGGGAAACTACCTAATGGCAAGTCCCAATTACGCTTGCTATTGTTTGGGATGGTAATTTCCAACTGACATGTGGGCCTTGTTTACCACCTAAAAGAAATGGAAAATTAATTCCAAGTCCTCTTGAGATGAACAAATTAAATCTAAATCATTATTTAAATAACTGTTAAACTAATCAGAAAAAATAAATCAAAATATAATCTATATATCTATCTATCCTCACCATGAGCATAAGTTAAATCCGTAAATCTCCAGATAAGAGAAGGAATATTTATTGTTGAAGCAAGTGTTTAGTCAATTTAATGTTCTTAAATTGCAAGCATAAATTATCGACTGGAGTTGGTAAACTTGTGAAGTGCAATGCACTATATATGTTAGAAGTCATTCTTACTCTCAGTTTATTATGATGATTGACGTTTTATGTTTTGTTTGTCCTTTTTGATGAAATGTAAAAGATCATGATGATTTAAACTGAATTCTAATTTAAGTGAATTGAATCTATTTTTAAATCTTAACCAATTTACTTTCTAAGAAAAACTATATTAAATTAATTAAAAAAAAACAACAACAACAACAACAGTAGATCTAAGACTTTTGTGATCCATCAATGTAGAGAGAGATCTTCCAGATTAATCACATCGTAAGGAAGGATAGGGTCCCAATCCTTCCTTACGATGTGATTAATCTGGAAGACCTCTCTCTAAACAACAACTTCAATATTTTTATGTCTTTTGGAAATTTTTATGTGAATGAAATCTACATTAATGAAAATAAACAAATTGTTAAATTATTGAAATTATTAGAAAGCAATTACAATTTTAAACTCGAAAAAAATAAAATAAATAAATAAAAATAAAATGAATGTAATTAATTAATTAATTATTAATAATAATAATAATCTTTAAATTACAATCAAAAAATAAACTACTCAATTTGCAAGAAAGAATCTTTTTGAAAGAAATCTTCTAATGCTTAAATGAAAGAAGGAAAATATAATCTATGATCAACATCTATGAAAAAAAGAGATTTATTCTATCTTCAAAAGAAAATAAATCTACTCTAGCTTGACATCTATTGTAATTGAAAAGGAAATGGTGGAAATGAAACGATAATTTTAGAAATAATTGTTCATCTATTTAAGCCAAAAGTCTATGCTAAAAACCATGGAAACGAACTAGAATCTACAGAGTACCTATATTATGGAATGTTGGAAACTAATTAAAGAGATGACAGAGATGATTTGAGCATCTAGAATGAAACGAGAATGAAATATCATAATAAAAACATAACAATTAAATCTACGAAATCAAAACTATGAAAGAATCTAATCGCAAAATATAAAATAAAACATAACCTCTTCTATTGCAGGGGCCCTCCACAACAGATTGTCTCGACTTCAAGTATCAACTAACTGCTCATTGAAAGTTTAATATGCATCTTCATTCACGTAATAAAAATAGAGTTTTTAACATAGTATTACAGTCACATCCAAAATTATTACCTTCTTTGTTTCAATGGCGTGTTTATATAGCGATTACAATGTAACTTCATGGAGATTCATATGGCTAAATATTATAACTGAATGGACGCCTAGTTGCCATGAATTTGATGAAGCACGGTCCATTCCAACCTCTGGTTACTTGACTGGGCATTTATTGACACATAGGTGCATTGTTTTCTCACGCAACTGCAAAATAGGACTCCAAAGAACCCGAAATATCTCCCAAATGGTACCGAATTTGGGGAAAATTCATTACAAACTTAATTGGGTCTGTTCTAAACAAAATGCATGTTCTTGTTTGCTGGGATTCGCTTTCATTTTCTCATAAAAAGCATTTGAAGATGAATGGTCAAAACTATTGTGGTTTTCCCTTGATCTTTGCCTGGAGGTCCACATGTACAAGCTGGGTGGAATTTGACCAATCAAAATCCATATTGGAGCTTCTAGAAACAATTCCCATGTGTCGGATTTCATTCTAGAGTGGTGCTACTACCTCAACCAAGGAGGTAGCTACAGAAACTTGACAAATCTACAACAACTTGAACTTGCTAAACTGTCATTAGTTAAAATCAAGCAAAATTCTTCTTAATCTATTAAAAATAAAGGAAAACTATGTTAATTAAGCACTTAGACATATAGATACATGTCATGAAGAATTATGGTAAAAATGGTGGTAAGTGAGTGAAATGGTGCAATGGATGGTTGAAAATAATGGCCTAATGAATGTCAAAGACAAGCGAAAATGATGACAAATCAGTGACCCAACATCTCCCCCACACTGAGATATTTGCATGTCCTCATGCAAGTTGAGTCTCAAAACTGAACTCATATACCTCTTTTCTTTATCCACACAAGGTTGTCCTATTTCATTCTTGAGGAATGCTTCTTTAAAAGGTGTTGGTTAATCTTATCAATGAATTTCTTCTTATATCACCTATCTTTTTTCCTTTCCAATTTCATGAGAGCATGAATCCACACCAAGTCTCATCTCCATGAAATAAAGCTAATTTCCAACACCCCTTTCTTTGATGCCTAAATCTGAAAGTTGAATGTTTCAATGGAAAATGAAACATCAAAGAAAATGAAATATGAATGCACACCATGTAAAATACAACTCCCAAGAAGTAGTTTCTCCCAAAATATACTATTTTTGCATTTTTCTTCTATTGTATTCATCTTAGAATCCACATCACCCAATTGTGCTGCAATTAGACCATAAAATGTCCAAGAAATGGAGTCGAACCAATAAAACCGTCTCCACCATACAAGATTTTTCAACCAAGAGACAATGAACCCATAGAAGAGATTCCAAGAGGAATAAAAGGTTGATGAAATGATTCAATCATTGTGGTCACTTGGAGTAATAACCACACATTCAAGGCTTAACTCAATTATTTTCAATGTGAATCATGTTTATTACCATACTTTTGGAGGTGTGCCTCAAATCCGTTTGTATGCATGCTAAAATAGGGTATCAATGTACTTTGCATGAGCCTTGATGAATATGTGTTGAATATGTAAAGAAGAGAAAGCATTTTTGTGTTGTTGCTAAACTCCTGTTGCATTTGCTTTATGATATGAAAAGAACTTTTTGCCATTTTTTTAACCTTGTGCTGAACTTTTGCTCTTGTTTGTTGCATATATCCTTGCAAGGTAGCATCCTTGTGATATCATACCCATAGAAGAGAAAAATGTGCAGCAATTTATACAAAGGTGCAAACAACATTGTCTTTGATCTTTGGGTATGAACTCATATTTGTTTCTTTCTCTCTCTTTCTCTCTAGGATACTCCATTTTATAGGCATATTGTTTGTGCAGACTTCAGAGTACTTTGAACATCTCTTTTGCTATTAGAAACTTTATGAGCTACAATTTCAACACAAACCTTAGCTAAATCCATCTCTTTCCTAGTAGAGGAGTCAAAACATAGCAGATTTCATTGACCTCTACTTTTATTTATTTTTTAACAAATGATCTAAGAAAGGAGTGCGTGCATCTATTTTCTCTTTTAAACAAATAGACAGTGGATCAAAACATCACCAAATAAGACATTTAGGTCTATAATTTATGCACAGTAAAAGTGATGACCACCAACTATTGCTTTCATTCCTTCACAAGCATTTCTTCAATCAACCTTTGCTCCAAACACTTCAAATTTGTCTTGAACCTAGCTTTTAAGCACATCATATTAAAATTTCCAAAAGCTAGTAGATTGATATCAGATTTCAAACTCAGGGACTGCAAGACATTCATGATGACTTTTATTATGGATCACTGCCATGCTAAGCTTTCATACTCATAATATTTGCATGATGACTTTTGAATATATTGCACACTATTTCTTGATGATAAGGCTTGTGGAAAGGGCATGAATTTGGTATGAGGGATAGATCAAAAAATGAAAATATGGTTGAGTGGTTAATTCAAAGATGAAAAAGGTTGATGAGGGCTAGGTCAATGATGGAGAAGATTAATTGCATGAATGGTAATTGAAGTGGTTATTTTTCACATTTTCCTAAATTTGCAATTTTTTACCTCAAGATTATCTTTTGAGGAACTTGAAATGCTGAAGTAGGAGTTGTAGGTGTTGATTGGCTCAGGTACGTTGCTCCATCACTTTGACCTTGCTCCATAAAATGTATCATTTTCATGTAACCGACTTGTTTTTGCAGTTTTTCTCAAATGGTAAATTTGATCCTCCTAAATTTTTTTTAGGTTGTTACCATCAGTTTTATGCATCTTCCCACAAAAAATCTCAGTCAATGGGTCCACGGATCTTGAGAAAATTGAGAAATGGTTGTAGGTGAAAGTGACCAATTTCTTGAAAAATACACACCGGAATTTCTTGAAATTTTGTTATTTATTTAACCTACCTTAATTCATTTACCATAAAAAATTTAGGACCAATGGATGCACGGTTTGAGATTTATGATCAAATCAATTTTTGTCGTGTTTCACCCTTCACATTGCCCAATGTTGCAACAAAAACATATGCCACGAACTCATTTTAAGGCCAAATTGAGTGATTCAAAATGGAAATGGTGTATTTGTACCTTTTTTGTCGTTGCATGTCTTCAGAATCCCATTTTGATGAAGAAAAGACGTTGATGTGCAAAAATATCCAAATCTGGCCTAATCTGTCCACAATTGTAAAAAATGTAAATTTGCCGTAAAACCCTACTGTAAATTCCTGGAAAATTGTACCTTTTTTGGAATTCTACCCACACATTACTCAATTTACCATATTATGAGAAAACCCAGAAGCTCGGAATTTTTTATTTCTTCTCCAAACTCTTGCAATATTTGTGCCAAAACTGCCTCTGGAAAAAAACTGCTACAGCGAAAACAAGTTGCTACAACAATAGCCACAGAAACTGCAACTTTCCGTAGCTATTACAGAAAATGTTATTTTTTTCAAAAAGTAGTTTTCTCTGAGTTTGAACTGCTTATTTGGATTATGTACTACATGCTGAAGTAGAAATCATGAAACATAATGCATATTGACTGAAATAGGCCCAATTTTATTGTTTTGCTTGAAAATGAAATGAATGAAAAAGTGTTGTAATGGTGCCATCATGCTGCTGTTGAATGAGAAAAAGATGAACATGCTACTACAAGAAACCAATAAAATGTACTGCTGCAAGTTGTCGATGATTCCATAAAACCATTAGTCTTCATCCAAAACCAAAAATCATGGTACAATTCTTACCATGCGAATGAATGTGTCAAAGTCGAGCATGGAAAGAAATCATTGGATTACCGATCATTAATGAAAATTGTTAACCAATGCGAGACAACTCACCGATAATGTAAATGAGTGTCAAGATACCTAAGGCATCTTGACGGGGACGAATGAATGTGTTGAATTCGAGTCACCTGCAAGGTCTGACAATCAAGAGACATTTTTGTATTCCCATTGTTGTCAACGAGGAGGCTTGCCATTAATGTATGCAAGTTCCAAGGCACCCCAAATAATCTCTGATCTTGATCCCAGATAAGGTGTTGAGGTCGATGGGACAAGATCTGTTGGAAGGTGGACCTTAAGGAATCCCACATCAGCCAACTTGAGCATAGAACCAAAAATGATTTCAAGAACCATAATAAAAGATTGAAACCATTATAAAATCGCATAACTTATTGTGAACATTGCTCTCCAGTTGACTGGTTTTCAAGCAAATCTCATGTCCAATTGCACCAGCAAGCTGGTTTTCACAATAGGACTTATTTTTCTCTTTACTTATTTTTATTTTATTTTTTATTTTTATTTTTTTATATGTCCTACTCTACTTGAAAAACAAATCTCGTTCAAGTATATGAATACTTCCAATGGAACCATGTGTGTAACAAGATGATAGATAAACTCATATGCAGGTTTGAAATATACTCTTTGATATGTACCAGTATATAAGAGACCAATTTCCTTGATTGAGATTATGTTGAAAGATATTAAAGAATTGAGCATTGGGATCTGATCTTCCTTGAACCAAGATTCAATGTAATCTTGTCTTCCTTCTATCATGCCATGCAAGTCCTCAGATATGTGATCTCTATTCATAGAATCTAGTGATAGGCATGCATGAAAATTTTCAATCTCAAGTTCCAACAACTACTCTTTATCGACAAGCATCCATGATTCTTGGACCTTATCTGAGTCTTCTTCTTATGGTTGTTGTTCTTCAATGGCAGCTAGTGAATCATTTTTCAATACCTCAACATTGTAAGTGGATTGAGGTGTTTTATTGTTGATAATTCGAAATGGTTGTGCAGGTAGTGGAGTGGGAATGGATCTTTGGGGTGTTTGTGTGTGTGGTAATGGGAAAGGTTGAATTGAGGTCAATTGAGGGTGAAACTGATGTTCTAGTGGAGGTGAATGGTATGGATAACATTGATATTGGTAATGAGGATAGTGAGGGAAATATTGAGGATATGGTGGATTTCCTTTACAAGGCTCTTCCCAACCCTATTTCCAAGATTGGTTTTGTGATTGGGATTGAGATGGCCAAGGTTGCCAAGGCAAGGGTGTTTGCCAATTACTTTGAGATTGTTGTGCATAGCCCTGAAATTGTGCAAAAAGGATATTGCATCATATTAGGTTGATGAGGTTGTCATAGTCCTCTTGGAGCTACATAAAAGAGTTGCCCTTTTGCTTGATTCACTCCATTATCCTTTTGGTAAACTACCTTCAACCTCGCTAATCATGGGAAATCCTCAGTAGTATGTGATCCTGAACAAATTTTACAAATTTTAATGTTTTTTTTTTTTTTAACAGAATCGGTTACTTTTGTATTATAAAAACTCAGATACAAAGTTCTAGAACATAGACATGATAAATTTGGGCGATGAGGATCAAAACCGAGTGCGCAGACCCGTTTTCCTCATTACTACCTCTATGATAACTGAAAGTAAAGAGGAAACGGCTATATTGCCGAACAAAAGCACCACCTAACCAACAAAATTTACAATCCATAGCTCCTAGGGAAGTTTCTGAGTGACCTAGTCTTCGGGGAGGGGATCTTTCCTGGCACTGGCTTTATTTGAGGCCTCAGCTTGGAAGCTCTGAGAGAGAGCTCTGATCTGCTCTATGGCTTCCTCCAGATGGCTGCACCTCTCCTTCAAAGTTTCGATTTCTTCTTTTTGCTTCTCTAGCTTTTTCCGCTTCGATCTGCTATCTGCCTGATAATATTCCTTCAGTTCATTGAAATGCTTGACAAATCTATTGATCATGATTGTATGCGCTTTGCACATAGTGCACTCTTTGTTGAAGATCCTGTCTATTGGATTGTTTGCAGGCTCTTGAGCTTTCGGTTGGTCTTGCTGATCCGCCATCTTGATGCACTGGGTGAAAAAGCTTGAAATAAAAGGGGACAGACAGAAACCGGGGAGTAGGGAGGTACCAGGAAGGGAAGTGGTAGAACGGAGCAGATAGCTCAAAGAAGGGAGGGGCGGAGCGACACAGGGGTGAATGAGAAGACTAGGGAGCAGGGAGATACGGGGGGCTCTGCGGCAACCAAGAAACCACTCGTTAGCAAAATCTAAAACAGCAATAGAAAAACCAGCAATTAGCAGAGACGAGGAACGAGGGTCGGGATCCCAATGATAGCTAGGTGCTTCAGAAGGGAGCCAAAGATTGATGCGAGCACAAAGGAGAAGCCTTGCAACGCTGCAGACTGAGGAATCGCTGAGGCCCAAGCTGCTATATATAGGGGAAGGGAAGCTCCTCAGGTGCTTGAACCAATGCTGAGAGGATCGGCTTTTGAGAGGATTGGGATCCCCTGAGAAGATTATGCTGAGATCAGAGAGCGTGCGAAGGGGATGGGCTTGAACGCAAAGCCTGAGAATGACTGCTTTAATCGTATGATATTCCATGCTGAGGCAGAGTGAAAAGATGTGAACTAAGTCAGGGGGCGGATTTGGCTTTTTTGGTACCATTTTGTGCAGTCGAGGAGATTTTGGGGGGGGTAAGGAGATTTGATGAAGAACCTAATTCGAGGGAGATGATGCCTGAGGTGACTAGTGTTCTGAGATGAGGGGGTGGGGAGGGGTTGCTTAAGGTATGGCTTTGTCATAGACTTCATCATTTTCTCTGACCTGGCCTGTCTGTCTGCTTGTTGCTTTGTTGGCTTGTTCGTCTGCCTCCGTATTGTTTCCTCTTAGAACATGCTTGAAGATGACCCCGCTTATTCTCCTGGTGTTTTCCAGTATCCTACTTTTGATGCTCTTCAGGGCCATTTGCTTGAAATCCTTCCCAGTAGTCATGGCGGCTATGATAATAGCAGAATCTCCCATAATTAACAGGTTTTGGAGGCCAAGTTTTCTTACTATAGAGGTGCCCAGGAGGAGACTATACGCCTCTGCCTTATTATTGGACATAGAACCTAATCCCCATTCATAGGTCACTATAGTTTTTCCTTGAGGGTCTCTGATGATTCCTCTAGCTCCGGCTTGGCCCGGGTTATTTTTTGATGCCCCATCAAATTGGAGGGAGGGCCTCCTTTGTTTTTGTATCCAATCTCTGACTTCCTCCTTGGTCCCTCTCAACTTCCAATCAGAGTTTCCTTTTCCTATGCTTACAGTTTTTTGAATTCTTGCTTCATAACTGAATTTTCTCATCCACTCTTTCTCTCTTGGATCTCCCAGTTCCGAGTCGACCTGGGTTATTCCATTCGCTCCAATGGTCTCTGAGATGAGCGCAATCACTTTAGCCAAGGTGCTGGAGATGTTGGGGTTCTTATTATTGAAAATGCACTTGTTTCTGGCGTTCCATATCTGCCAACATAGGTTTGGGGGTATGCTGTTCCATAATCTTTTAGCCAGGATCTTACCTTTTTTGGGATGAGGGTGGCTTTTTTCCCAATTTTTCTAAAGTAGTGTGATCTGGTTGGGAAGATCGCCTATGTTTAGAGGGCTTGTGATGAGTTTCCAGCAAGATCTCGCGAAGGGGCACTCTATAAAAAGGTGGTTACTGCTTTCTTCCGCTGCCCTACACATGCAGCATATTGATGGGCCATGGATGCCCTTCTTCCTGAGGTTTTCCGCTGTGAGAATTTTGCTGTGGAGGAGGGTCCAATTGAAGAGTTTTACCTTTGGAATGCATTCAGTTTTCCAAGCTACTTTGTGAAGAGGCCAGTTGTTTATTGCTGAAGCATTTTGGAGATTTTTATAGCCCTCTTTGACCGTGTAGCTGCCACTGTTGGGGTCCCATACATATTTATCTTCTGCCATTCTGTTAATGGGAGCTGAGCCTATGAGTGATGTCTTGAGATCAGCCCAAAGATTCATGAGGTTGTTAGGGAGAGGGATAGACTTCCAGCCTATCCAACTGTTATGTTCCCAGGATGAAATGTCATAAAGTGTCTTGAGATTTTCTTCTGTCATCCACCGGTGCAAGGGCCTGAAATTAGGAAGAGCTTCCCTTGCTTTTGAGCCCATTATTCTGTCCACCCAAATGCTGATGTCTCTGCCATTGCCCGGAACTCTTGAGATACAGGCTTTGAATTGAGGAAGAGTTTTTTTAATAAGCTTCCATACAGGTGTGCACTGCCTGTCAATTATGGTTTCTGAAAGAATATTGCTGTTGGCCCCGTTCAGGTATTTCTTTTTAATTACCTCTGTCCACCAAGCTCCTCTCTCATTGAGGATTCTCCAGATCAATTTAAAGCCCATGCCCATGTTGGCTAATCTTGGAATTCTTATTCCAAGCCCCCCTTTCTCGAAGGGAAGGATGACCTTGTCCCATTTTACCAGGCTGAACTTTTTTGAATCTTGCCTTCCTCCCTGCCACAAGAAGCTTCGAATAATTAGTTCCATGTGTTTATGGATGCTGGCTGGGGCGAGAGTAGTTGCAAATTGATAGATTGGAAGAGCTGAAAGGATGGCTTTGATAAGAATTGTTCTGCCCGCCAAGTTGAGCCAAGACACTCCCCAACTCTGAAGCTTCCCTCTCAGCTTCTCA
>APFE030001341.1:0-13670 GCA_000404065.3 Pinus taeda | reverse complement strand
GGACTGGCTATTCGGGGTGGACATAGCCCAAACTGGGTGAACCACGTATATCTGTGTCTCTCTTGTTTTGTGTGTTTTCTGTGTTTATATTTCTGCATTATTTCATGTGTTCCATTGCTCTGTAATATATAATTTTCTAACAGTAAAACACTTCCTCATTTTTGATTAAGGCATGTTCTTGTTTTCTTCATCTATGCATTTGGTGGCAGAATGTTTTTTTTCAACAAAGTTAATTTTACTCCATTTACCGAATTTTCTTCATTTTGCTGAAAGAAAAAATGGGTCAGTCACAACGAAGAGGCCATTACAACAATATCACTAACGCAATTGCACTATTACATGGATGGCCCCTTGCAAATTGAAGAACGATGTTCAATTAATGGTCCCATGCACAACAATGACACGGGAAACATTCCAATCCAACAAGAAGTAGAAAGGACAGATTTAAACAATAGTCCAAGAGCATCTAAAACCTTAAAACTAACTAGAAACATCCTCCCAATGCCACACAACCCATTTTGGAACATCCTATCGAGGAATATTATCCCGAGAATCCCAGATTGTTCAATAAAAGGACCAGGGAAGAGGAAGATGGAAGATGGTCTCCAAAAAACCAGATTAACATGGAAAATGACACCAAAGGTCATCTCGGTAAATCGATGGTAAGCCTGCAAACCTGTGCCAATAAAAAACCTAATAAACAATCTCATATTCGAAGGCAAAATTCCGAAGATAAAACTGGTATCCCTGAAAATTGTTTCTTACTTTCAGGAAATTAGTCCTTGGATACCCAAGGCTAATTCCCGATCTGTTATGGTTGTTGACTTGACAGGTTTCTTCCCCATTTGTTATTTTGATGGTTCATCTTCAGGGGGCATATGTGGTTGTGGCGTGTTCATACGGATCGATCCCTCATCAAATTATTGTTTTTGCTGGTTTGGCGATTTCGGGGATAACTGTAGGGTTAAAATGAGTGCATTATGGGGATCCCTACAATGTATTTCATGGCTGGGCAGAGAGGAGATCATGATCATTGGGGATTCACTTACCTTGATATAATGGATTTAGGGTAAGAATGCACTAGTGGTCTCCTCTCTATGCAACTGGATGCAACGGGTCTAGGACTTAAAGGCTTCTATACTTTATGTCTCCTTTTTGCATGTAACAAAACCTTGAAATAAAATCTCTCTCTAAACAGGTTTAGACTCTTTTCCCTGGGCATATGTATTTTGAATACACCACTAATGGTAAGGTTTGTGGACAAGGATATTTTGAGATTTGATTACTTGCTTCCTTGGTGATTTTTTTGCCTACTCCTTGAGGACCCTTTATGGCCTATTCTCTTCAATATATCACTTTGAGTACTGGTGTCTATTGTAATTTGTATTTTTTTTTGATGTGATGATGTCTCAAATAGGTTGTTGCATAATTCCCATACTTGGTGGGGTTTTTTTTATTATGATTTTTGGTATAATTTATGTACTTCAGGCATGCCCCATGGGTAGTTATTTAGTTGGTTCTAAGATGAAACATGTACAGGCCCAAGAAAACCACAATCAAATCATCATCTTATTAAGTGAAATCATCAAATATTTATACAAACAGAGAACAATTACCAGATCACAACTGTTTGGTGGTTTTGCTAACTGTAAAACAAAAACTGCCTAAACTATCAATTCTAATATAATAGTATTACAATATCCCAAAGGATTAGTTAACATTCCCCCCCCCCCCTTAATATGAAGGGACATATGACATGCCGAGTAACATTCTAAACTTTTCAAACTTTTCGTGTCCTAATGCTTTGGTAAATATATCTTCTTTTTGTTCTAAAGTAGGACAAAGAGTGAGATGAATAACTTTGGCCTCTACATAATGTCAAATCAAGTGATACTTTGTGTTAATGTGCTTCCTTAGATCATGAACCTTTGGATTCTTGGCCAACTGAATTGCAGAAGAATTATCAACAAATATATTGTGAACCCAAACAATTCTCCTGCAATTCTTCAAGTATCTTTTGAAGACAAATGATTTCTTTGGATTTCATATAGAGAAAGTAGAATTTTAATTGCAATGTTTCGATTGGATTTTTTCATGTACTAGGGTATGGAACTCTTATTTAATCAAGAACACCAAACCCTCTATGTACCTTGATGTTAGTGACATTAGTTGCTAAACTCCTCTATTATGACCCTAATAAAAATGTACCCATCGCTCAAACAAAATCTTGACTTGGCATGCTACTTTTTTTCTATCTTATGTTAATGTTTAGAAGGTGATATTAATGATAAAGATCCCAAGATAGGCAATGATTTTGACGACATGTAGGTATTTTTTGTAGCATGATTTTTTTAGATGCTAGAGGCCACCCAAAGCCTATTTGTTGATGAATTTTAATTTCATAGATGGATTGCACTCAATGCTATTTTAGTTATGTGCACCCTTACATGTTATATAAATGAGAACTTGTAATTCTTTGACCTGTAGTTGATGAAGATTATAACTACTAGATTAATGATATTATAGGGTTTAATCCATGCTTTTATGGTTTTTATCACTAATTCATCATTCAAAATGTTTTGGTCGACACATATGGATCATAATATATAAAAATATATATTATATAAAATTTGCTCCCAAAATCACTCTCAACTTGGGAGCTTTTGAAAACGTCTCTTCCTACTCACACTCCCAAGAAACCTTGCTCCAAAATAGACATGCATCACATTAGTAATACCTCTATGATCTATGTCTAATTCATGCGCTAATATTTTTTACCTGTTTCTCATCGAGCGATCCTCCCAATGGTGGGGCAACAGAGAAGACAACAGATATGGCACCATCACCTTTTCCTTACATCAGCGATGAACATGTTGAATGAAAGGTCATGAGATAGTGTGTTGAGCCTTGATTTTGTTCATTTTTTATAACATTTCTAAGGCCTTGCTTCCCCCCTTAGAACTCTTTTTTACCCTTAATAACTCTGTTTTTACCATATTATATGTGTTTTGACAAAAAGGGTGTTGTGAGCTTTAAAGTATGAAAATCATTTTAAAAAGTATCATTTCACTTTATTATTGAGTATTTTTGAAGTTAAATGTTACCTAATCGAATTATCCACACTTTCAAGGGTGCTAACCGAATCTTATGCTGACCAACTATCTTTCGAAGCAGTTCCGCGATTTCCTGCAGACATCCCACAATTTCCTGTAGGATCGCTAATTTCCAATAGATATGTTGATTTTTTGTAACCGCTCCGATTTCCTGCAGCAATCTCAACTTGAGTATGTTTCGGTCAACCTTGAGAAGAAAGCAAACATGGGTTGTGTTAAGAAATCCACTTACATGGATGTGGTCCTATTTGCCTCAAAATTGCCACTGAAACTGCCCAGATCTTCAGTCCTCTCATAGATGGCCGTATTGGGAAATAGCTCCAGCAACTCAACGAGATCAATTTGATCCATGGTTTCAGTCATGGATCAAACTCATCATGTCTATTTTTATTGTCTTTTCTAGTTATTGTTAGAAAACAATTGAAATATGTTAGTTTTCCTAATTTGGGCAAGTTTATGCCTCTGCACTTGTATAAATACTTTTATGTTTCATTTGCAAAAGAGGCCGGATATACCAGACTTCTATACTACTGTAATATTTTTCCAGATTAATATAAAACTCCATGTTCTGCTGATCTTGTTGGGTAAACTCCTTTAGTAGTTAAAGGGTTTGTGAGTAAGGGAGGCCCCCCTTTACTCACAACTCCAGTAGTTGCAGATTTGTGTTTCTTTTAATTATTTTTCATGAATTGATAGAATTATTACACTATTTTTGTTTCTCTTTTCTAATTTGTAGTAGCACATGTATGATGGTTAAATGGTGAAGCTTATTTGATGAATATGTTTGGAGTTATTTGATCAAGCTTTAATTCACATTATGAAATGTTGAATTGGTTTAATTTATGTTTGATTGATCCATTATCTTTTTCTGATTAACATCAACAATTTTAGGTGTTGTAGAGGGATTATTAAATTCACTCCATAGCCTTTGCTGCTAAGTGTTGATAAAGAAATGATATATTGAAGTTGTGTGTGTGCTATTTTGTTTAGAAAAACACTTAAAAGTGTTAGCCTACATATATTTTGTGCAACATATCATGAGGTTACCTACCCCTTGTTGATGATTTATGTCTGTCAAATTATAAGTCTATAATTTGCCAAAACATTTTGGCGTCGTTGCCGAGGAGGTGCTAAGGGATGATACTGAAAGTGTTTTAGTGTCATTTCTTTTTGTCTGAGTTTTTTCAGGACTGGGGGAGTTGAAGTGGTAAGATGTGGGGTAAGGCCTACACATATGTAGAGATCAGAATTAGCCAAATCCATGTCGTGATTGTTTGGTAAATATAAGTTTTGAATTTTTTATAAATAGGGGCCAATATAAATTTTCAAATATTTTTAGTGGTGGTATAACCACCACTTCGTTCACTAATAAATTGGCAAGGAAAAATAAATTTTCAAATATTTTTAGTGGTGGTATAAGCACCACTTCATTCACTAATAAACTGGCAAGGAAAAATAATCTTGTAAAGAACAAGGAAAAGGAGTCGAGGGAATATGAACTGGGAACTGATAGTTCTGAACAGGGATCGACAACTGATCCTAAGCAGATAAATACTCGACATCAAAGAAGAATCCTTCTGTCAGAGAATCCTCTATTTCTCCTCATCAAGAATCTCTCTTACTAGGGGGACATCATCTTTTCTTAGTGGTCAGCCTGAAGAGGAATTCCTCTTCAATCCTATTCAAGAGCCAGAGTTCCATACAATTGACTCTAAAGGAGATGCAGCTCACCAGGGTCCCACTCCCTTTTGGTTCGATATGTCTCATCTAGAGGGTGCTGGTACTATAGATGGGGACTATCATGAGAAGGAAGAGGAACTAGTTACATTCGAATTTTCTATCAAAGATTCTGTTGGGGCCAGTCAGATGAAAAACATTCCTCCCTTTGCTTTGCCTAATTTTCGTGGCACCTCTAGTGAAGATCTTGATGCCTTCTTATTTGAGTTTGATATATTGTGAAGGAGTTATGATTATTCTTCAAATGCTCAAAAGTTGAAGTTGTTTCATGCCACATTAAAATATGCAACTCTCAAATGGTTCATGGGACTAACTACAAATTCCATTTTGACATGGGATGACATGAAGAAGGTGTTCTTGAAAAAGTATCAGGATTATTGTAAAACCAGTGACATCAAAGAAGAAATATTTGGCATGAACTAGAAGAAGGAGGAAATCATGGAGGAATTCCTAGAAAGCTTCTAGTATAATTTGCAAAGATCCAAGATGAACTAGCTGAACAAGGAAACCTTGAGAACAATTTTGTTAAGGGCCATAAGACTAGAATCTCTCGAGGTTTTGAACTTGATGGGACTATGTGATGTATCAAAATTGAGTTATGATGATGTGTGTGAGTTGTGTCGACGATATTCAAAGGGAAATTCTAAGGTTGGGAGAGGATCAAGAGATACTTCTTCCATATTCACCAAATCAGTTGCAGGGGCTAGGGTAACCACAGTTGAAATGGGAAATTTATTTGAAAATTTTAAAATTGACATTGCTAGTACTATGTCATCACAGTTCGATGTTTTGTAGACTAAGAAGAAATAAGAGGAAGTGGAAAAGGCCCTGGCTATGTTCTTCTCCAAATGTAGAAAAAAACATCCCTTGAGGGAATGTCCTACAGATAGTATAGAGATATGTCGAATTTGTGAGGCTGATCATTCTACTGATCAATGTCCTTCTCTTCCAGAGATTAAAAAAGAATATCTAGCAGATTAGGAAGCTGCCAGTGCACTCTATGAAATGGCACTTAAAAAACCATGGCAACCACGTCCTACAGGTATGTCACAACAACATTTTCAATTTTCTTATGCCCAGAATCAGATGTGGACCATTCCAATGCCCTGGCAGCCTTGGCCTCCACAACAAAATTGGCAAGGGAATTTTCCTTACTGATAATCCCTAGAAATGGGTAATTATATGGGCTCATTTGGCCTCCTAACTCAGCTTAATCCACCATTCTCATTATTTTATTGCATGTTTTTTATTATATTTATGCTAATAGAGTGAATTGGGTTAGTCACTATGCCATGAAGTGTAATGTGTGCTTTATGCAGATTTTTGATCAATTTTGGAACAAAGTCAAAGGATTAATGAGCATTTGGCAGCCAATATTTGAGGAAAACAAGGGAGAGGATTTGTAGGAGGGTGTCCCCCCTCATTTATGTCTCCTTACCTCGAATCCTCCTTTAGGAAACTCAGAGTACAAGCAACCACATTGATGCATCAAAGGGGTAGCCGAGCAAGTGAAGAAGAACTGTTGTCTATCTCTAGTCTTGGGAGCCGAGCCTCCTTGATTTTAGGAGAGCTATTGGAGGCTCTAGTTGTATAAATAGGAGGGCTTAGGTGCTCAGTAGTTTAGTTGGCTATCTATCTTTAGTCTTGGGAGCCGAGCCTCCTTGATTTTAGGAGAGCTATTGGAGGCTCCAGTTGTTTAAATAGGAGGGCTAAGGTGCTTAGTAGTTTAGTTTGTGCCCACCATTTATCCACCTTTAAAACCTCTAAAAACAGCTCTCGGCATCCTCCTGTAGATCCTCCTGCAGTTCCCCTGCAACCTCTCGTAGAATTTACTGAAAGCTACTTTTTGAAGTTCGATTATAGAGCAAGTCTCCAGAAGGTTACCAGAGGCTTCTTAGGACACCCCCACACCTTCCTACACCTTTGCAATCCCAAGGTCACCTTCCATCACCACCAAATCTTTGCCACAACCACAAATAGATAAATTACAAGCATAGCAATTTCACATAAATAACATAAAAACCCAAAAAAATGTTTTTTTCTCATTTCCTTTTAGAAGTAGCTTGAATAGATGTGATTTAACTTCTCAATAGTCAGTGGCACTCATTTCATGAGTTTTCATCTCTCTTTCTGCAAACGTAGGGTTAGTTGGAAGAATTAGGG
Organism: Pinus taeda; assembly: GCA_000404065.3. Classification (NCBI taxonomy): domain Eukaryota; kingdom Viridiplantae; phylum Streptophyta; class Pinopsida; order Pinales; family Pinaceae; genus Pinus; species Pinus taeda. The sequence continues at coordinate 6,657 of APFE030001341.1, read as the reverse complement.
TTTGCTAAGGTTTGCTTTACACTCCAGTCTTCTTTCTCTTTCTGTAAGTAGAATAACCTCTGTAGAGTTAGCTTTCTTTCATCATAGTTAAAAGCTTATTTTGGAAATTCATAGAAGTTGGCTTGAGCTCCTAGTGATCTTGCGCCAGTTGACCAAGTGACAACCTGCAGTAAGAACTAGTACTTGTGCATACAACACCGTCACTTCCAAGTTTGTTACAAACTGCCGAGTTGATAAAAATAAAGTAGGAAGCCTTAGGAGTTGTAGCATTCTTGTTGCAATATTGGTGCTCACCACTTTTTGGCGCTGTTGTTGGGGAAGCGTCAGAGTATTTTGTGATTACTGCTTTTCTTCTATTTTCTACTGCAACATTTTGCCAAGTAGTTCATTTAAGCAAAAGTAGAGTAGTTGTTTATTTCAAATTCTACATTTCCTTGCTTTCGTTTCAATTTTGCAATTTCCATTTCAGCAAAAGTAGATTAGTTCTTTCAATTCCGCAATTTCCATTTCAGCAAAAGTAGATTAGCCCTTTCAATTCTACAATTTCATTTCAGCAAGTTCATTTCAGTTAGTTGCAATTTGTTTATTCAATCAATTTCAGTTTTGTAGGTACAAGCAGTGAAAAAACAAAAATCACCCCCCAAAAAAAAGAGATTCCCTTTCATGCCTCGTAGGAACATAGATAATTTAGGAAAATCCCTACCTAACACCTCCACCACATCACAAATCCACCCTTCTCTCTTCTTCGGTGGTAGTGATCCAGAAGATCCTTTAGGATAACAACTTGGAATATTTGAAGAACCTATAGGAGAAGAAGAGGAAGAAACCATCCCTCCCGAGACAATGGCAGAAAACAGAAATGCTAGGGGGAATGGAGAAAGAGTAGAGGGTACCTCTCCCATCCGAGAGACTAATGGGGACACTAAAATGATGTTAAGTTATGGTATGTTCTATGCTTATAACAATTTACTTCTTTTTCTTATTATATTCCACAGATTAGCAATCACATGTACATAAAGTAAAGTGCAGATAGAACATTAAACGATCGATAGAAAACAAACCAAGACAAGAGACACAAGATGTGGCGGCTAGCCAGGGACAAACCCCACAATGTGTGGGGAAACTCTTTGATCAAATCTTCTTTTATCTTCAATAATTCAGCAGAGAGAAATAATACAATAAATTTGATTCATATCAGTAGTAGCAAACCCTAGATCAACAACATCAGCATTAGCGGCTTCATTATCAAACTAGGGCAGATGATACCTCACAAACCAACCTTCGGATTGACTTCATTCCACCACCAAAAGTTGCAGCTTCCAGAGGAGGTTCAGATGAACCTACATCGCTGTTCAGATGAGGAGATCTTCTAGTCCACGCAGGTCAATCTTTACTTCTACAGTTGTAGCTTCAGTTTCGGCAGTTTCTGGCTTCAAACTGGGGCAGTCGATATCTTGCAAACTGTTCATCGGATTGACTTCATTCCACCACCAAAAGTTGCGGCTTTCATAGGAGATCTAGATGGACCTATAGTGTAGTTCTAAAGAGGAGATCTAATGGTACACGCAGGTCAAACTTTGGATCTGCAGTTGCAGCTTCAGGTTCAACAGCTTCTGGCTTCACATGTGTGAGAGAGAGACCCTTTTTCTGCGCAGTAGAGAAGAGACTCATTATTGCGTAGTAGAGAGAGAGAGAGATGTGATGAGATGAGTGAGTGCAAATGAGGAAAATTCCTCTTATATTTATACACAATGTTGGTGTTTGAATAGATGTGACTGTTGGGCTTCTGAGCCTACATGAGTTGTAGGTCTGCTCGATAATAATTCTATAATCAAAATAAATTCATATCTCCATGAATACTTATCAGAATTGGATGATATTTATATCAATCCTACACCTCTCGAAAAGAGGAATCTAATAAAAATATTATCAGCCATGAATAAGATGACCCACATGAAGTTTTATCTTGGTTGCCAATTTTAACACTCCCTCTCAACCAGGGAGAACTTCATCTGCAATCTGTCTATTGGTTGTTACTGTTCATCCATCAAATGCACTACCCTGTATAGCCTAACCCTTGCCCTGGTCTGCTCTATTCTGCCTGCTCTGCTTTGTCTTGTTCTGCCCTATACTGATCGGTACTGTTTTGCTCTGCTCTTGCATTGTTCTGTTCTGCTCTGTTTTTGTCCGAATTATGAAGAAGAAGAAATGATCGAGGATGTATCATACTGACTCAAAGTCAGTCTCAGAGTATGTACCACTGTTCCCAGACTAGTCTCAACCAACTCGAAGTCAGCGTCATAGTGAGTACAACTCCACTGGTCCTAGACCAGTATCATCCTCCACTGACTCAAAGTCAGTCTCAGAGTGCGTACCACTGGTCCCAGACCAGTCTCAGCCGACCCGAAGTCAGCTTCATAGTAAGTACCACTCCTACCACTGGTCCTAGACCAGTATTGCAGTCTCAGAGAGTGTACCATTGGTCCTAGACCAGTCTCAACTGACCCAAAGTTAGCATCATAGTATGTACCACTCTCATTGGTCCCAGACCAGTACTGCACTGACACGAAGTCAGTCTTAGAGTATGTACCACTGGTCCCAGACCAGAGTCAACCGACTCGAAGTCAACGTCATAGTATGGTACAACTCCTACCACTGGTCCCAAACCAGTATCATTGATCCCAGATCAATGGAGGTCATCCTAGCGTAGGGAGTATGGTAGATACAACTATGTGTCCATCGGTACTACTATGGTCCCTAACTTCATTTCCCTGCTCATTGATCAGATGAGAGGTACTTCCCATGAGTCCCAGACTGCATGGGTAGGATGCCTCGACAGGAGAACTAATCAATCATGTCCTCACAGCAGATCACATCAATCCTGCTACAATCGCCATGGAGAACACATCAATCCAGGCCACCATGGAGAACACATCAATCCAGGCCTCAGAGGAGAACACATCAATCCTGCTACAATCACCATGGAGAACACATCAATCTAGGCCTCATAGGAGAACTAATCATCCTGCTACATAGGAGAGCGAATCATCCTATTCCACAAGAGAGCGAATCATCTTGTCCCACAAGAGAGCAAATAATCTTGTTCTAGTGTGCACCAATAGGGGAGGGTGGGTCACCCTGTGGTCATATGTTGTTCCAGTAAGAACCATAAGCCCTCAGAGCTCCCAGAGCTCAATGTATGCAACATGAAGGACCCTTGTACAAGGGTTTCTTGCCGACTCCAAGTCATTTAGGAAAATCACAGATTAGATCTTTCCTCGAGGCTTTGACAAGGTGTATCGACCTGCACATCATCTTAATGTGATGGAGTCTCCTTGCTCATTGACTTACCATATCCCAGATGATGTCTATCTGCTGGAGCAATTGACGAATACGAGATTCCTTAGTAATCGAATCCCACCTTTGGTTGTTATAGAGAATCACAGTGGTATCCAATGTAAATTCAAACAGCTCACTGAAGAGCTTGCGTAACCAGACTGCCTCACACGAGGTCATGCTGGCAACAATATATTCTACTTCGGTGGTTCTCAAAGCCACCGACTTCTACTTCCTACTCATCTAGGATATCGAAGCAGATCCCAAGGTGAAACAGTACCCGAAAGTGCTCTTATGGTCCACCACACTACCTGCCCAATCAGCATCAGTATATCCAAGTAGTCTCACATCTTTGGTAGTGTATCTTAACCCATTGTACCACAAAGATATCTCAGAAGATTCTTGGCATCAATCCAGTGAGGCTTAACCAAATATGAGCTCACAATGCTAACTGCAAAACATATGTTCGAATGGAGGTTCACCAAGAACATCAATGCGAATGAGTTTATGAAACTCAGAGGCATTTCCCAAATCTGGTCTGACATAACTACCATATAACTTCTAAAAGTTAAGATCCTCAAGGTAGTCACAGGCTTGCAGTCCATCATACCGAATCTTTCCAATATCTTTACCACATATTTTCCTTGAGATAGGAAAATTTCCCTTGGCTTCTACCACACTTCAAGTCCTTGGTCCTTCATTTCAAATTCAAAAGCCAACTCCCTCTTACATTTGTGAATGAGAGGGTTTGCACCTGTTATAAAGAGGTCATCCACATACAAAACCAGTATGAGAGACTTGTAATCTTCAACCTTAAAGTAAAGGTTAGGATCGGCTTCACTCCTAGTGAATGCCAGCTTCATCAAGTAGCTATCGATCCTCTCTTACCATGCTCAGGGTTCTTGCTTCAGCCCATAGAGAGCCTTCTTCAACTTGCATACATGAGATTTTCAATCATAAATCTCAAGTCCTTCGGGTTGCTCCACGTAGACCTCTTCTTTGATCAAGCCGTGTAAGAACGCAATCTTGACATCCATCTGATGTAGGTTCCATCCTTGTGAAGTGGCAAGGGCTATGATCGAGCATATGGTCGTATATCTAGCAACAGGTGCAAATATCACATCATAGTCTATACCTTCCTTCTGGGAGAAACCACGAGCAACAAAATGATCCTTATACTTTTCTGTACTTCCATCTACTGCATGCTTTATCTTGTAAAGCCATTTGGAAGTAACAACTGTCTTGTCCTGGGGTCTGGGAACTACTTCAAGACATCATTCTTCATGATAGACTCATATTCTTTGGTCATAGCATCCTTCCATATTTGATGCTTGACGGCGTCTGAGAATGATGAAGTCTTATTTTGTATGATCGTGCTCATGATGGTCAGGTATCCCTGATACCTATTAGGTTTCTTACTTTCACGAAAGGTTTCTTGGGGTGTAGCATGTCCTTCAGCATCATCAAGTAGCCCCCTAAGCCATGAAGGCCTCTTCCTAGAAGAGGAAGGCTCATGTGGAGGAGGATCAATCGGATCCATGGGTTCTTCTACGTCAGGCGTTGATTCATCATCCTTTTCTTTGGTTCCCTGGTGTCGGCTTCTTGAGAGCTCCTCAAAGTCGGAAGATTGTTCACCTTGCTAAGAGCCATATCTTCGTCAAAGGCGACATCATGACTAATTACGACTTCCCTTTGATCGGCTACATAGATTCTATAGCCTTTAGTATTTTCACCATAGCCCACGAAAATTCCCTTCTTTCCAGATGCACCCAATTTATTCTTTTTCTCTTTCGGCACATGAAAATATACAGGGCTTCCAAAAATTCTAAAATGAGAAACATCAGGTTTCTTACCAGTGAACTTTTCTTCAGGAGTCTTGGAACCCAATGCTTGATGAGAGCATTGATTTTGTACATATACGGCAGTGTTTGTAGTTTCAGCCCATAGAAACTTTGGAAGTCTTTGATCATGTAGCATGGCCCAGAAAGCTTCCATAATCATGCGGTTCTTCCTTCCTGCCACACCATTCTGCTCAGGAGTATGTGGTGTAGTAGTTTCCCTCTTAATGCCAGCCTCAGATATGCCTTAGTGAACCAACTGTAATATATCGGAGGTCTTGCTTTGGCTTGAGGGGAATGGTCCCCTTTTGAGCTTTCCTTTGGCACATCACGGACATACACCTTCTTTCTCTACTTGGAATTCGGGCATCCCTGTTACCATCTGTCTTACATCGGGTAGAGCTTTGTAATGAAGGTGGGCAAACTTTCGATGCCAAAGTTCGGACTAAAGAGTTGTGTCACAAGACATGACACCTAGCGGACTTCCATCGACTTGATATAACACTAAACCCAAGAGTAAAGGCATCTTTAACATTATTTTTCCATATACATACCTTGACATTGTTGAAGGTTACCTTGTAGCCTTTGTCTTCCATTGCCGAGATGGACACTAGGTTCTTTTTGAGGTCAGGTGCATTTAATACATCCTGGACTTTCTAGCCTTCTTGAATGGTTGTCCTCTTCCTCGATCCCCAGCTCTCCTCTTACCTTTGTTGTTGAATTTGTCATTCCTTCAATTACCATGAGAGGGATTTTGATCATCGTCACGGTGAGAGTCCTTTCTATCAGGGCATCCCTTGAATAGTGACCTGCTTTATTGTAAATGAAACATCGTCCTTTTCTTCCACCCTTAGATATAGCCTTTCCTTTTGATTTAGACCCAGAATTATTTCTTCTCTTAGCATGAGAAGAAAAAGCAGCAGGAGGTCCTTTAAGCATGGGCATTTCTTGCTCTTCTACCCTTGTTTCTTCTTGAATGCATCTAGCCATTAATTCCTCGAAACCAGGAATTACATTATAGTTTAGAAGAGTAGCCCTGAACACGTACCATTTAGATGGTAATCCTCCAAGAGTCGTGAGTGCCATTCCCCTGTCAGTGATAGCCTCCCCAATAGATAGGAGATCATTCCAGTCTATCGTAGATTTCCTTGGAGGTGTCTAGATCAAAGATATAGGCCACCAAGCGCTTGTCGATAGAGTCCCGGATGATCTTCTTCGCTTTAATTTCTTTGTTCTTCCATTTGTTCCTAGCAGCAGGAGGTGCATTTGATGGAGGCTCAACAATATTGCCTCTCACATAACCCATCACTCCTTGATCCTCCAGGGTTAGATCGATAGACATCTTCCATCCGCGATAGTCAACTTTCTCACGGAGCTTGTCTTCGGCAGGAAAGAGTGTTGAGGTCCCCATAGTTCTTTTAGGATAGCCTTGCCAATCTTCTCTTCGGTGATTGCTCTTGCTCTTGCTCTTGCTCGGGCTTTG
>APFE030001337.1:174817-197056 GCA_000404065.3 Pinus taeda | reverse complement strand
CTGAAGGCTTTGCGGTGAAGGGTAAGAAAGAACTAGTATGCAAGTTAAATAAGTCTCTGTATGGGTTAAAACAGTCACCAAGGATGTGGTATCATAAATTTGATACATTTATACGAGGACTTGGCTTCACCAGAAGCAAAGTAGATCACTATGTGTATTTTAAATTAATTGGTGATCGTGTTATCTATCTGGTCTTATATGTGGATGATATGTTGCTGGTTGGAAAGGACAAAGAAATTATCAAGATTTGAAGACCCAATTGTCCTCCAAATTCAACATGAAAGATCTTGGTGCTGCAAAGTATATTTTGGGCATGGAAATTAAAAGAGAGCGGACAAAGAGGAAGCTCTGGTTAAACCATAGGAAGTATGTCGAGACAATACTGCAGAGGTTTAATATGCAAGATAGTAAACTAGTGAAGGTTCCTATTCCTGTAGGTGTAAATTTATCTGCTAAACAGTGTCCCAAGACACAAGAAGAGGAAAAGGACATGTCCATGTTCCATATGCAAGTGCAGTCAGTAGCCCGATGTATGCAATGGTTTGTACTAGACCAAACATTGCACATGCAGTGGGAGTATTGAGCAGGCTTATGTCAAAACCAGGGAAGGAGCATTGGACAGCAGTGAAGCAGGTCTTCAGGTATTTGTGTGGAACTAGTGATTAAGGTTTGTGCTACCAAGGAAGACCAGGATTGGACAGAGTTTTGGATATTCATGGATTTGTTGACGCAGACTGGGCTGGAGATCTGGATTAGAGAAGATCTACAAGTGGGTATGTGTTTAACCTATTTGGAGGTGCAGTCAATTGGATGAGTAAGAAACAATCTATAGTGGCACTATCAACTACAGAGGCAGAATACATGGCAGCCACTCATGCAAGCAAGGAAGCAGTTTGGTTGCAGAGATTGTGTTCAAGTATGGGGTTAGTACAAGGAGCTATAAGGATAGACTGTGACAGCCAAAGTGCAATTTTATTGGCAAAGAACCTTGCTTACCATTCAAAGACAAAGGACATTGATGTTCAGTATCACTTTGTGAGGGATATGATAGAAGAAAAAAGTGTTGCTGGTAAAGGTGGACACTTTGAAGAATACCGCAGATGCATTGACAAAATCTGTGAGCTCTGAGAAGTTCTCTTGGTGTAGAGAAACAATGGGTGTTGCTGATCCAAAATGGTTCCAAGAACTCTCTAAGTCTTCGAAATCGTTTAAAAGAGAAAAACTATTGCATGAGGAAAAACCATTAGAACATGCGGAAAACACTATCGGCAGCCAAAAACATGAAGAAATGATCAAAAACAGGCTGATTTGCGGTCAAAGGAGTGATGCACAGAAGCCGTCGGATTTGGCTGATCAACAATCTAGATCCAATCGGAAAATCGTAAATCAGCAGAGGCCATCCGGAGGCTATCAAAGACTGCCACTTAAAATAATGCAACAGCAATTAGCACGGTCAACAAGGACTGTCGATCAAGCGCGCAGATCGACAACCCGGGTTGACTCGCGATATCGCGTTGGAGAAACACATGGGAGCACTCACCAGTGACCCGGGGCTCATGTGACATGCGATTGTGACAAGTCGCATCACAAAGTCACATCGGAGCCACACAGAGGAGTGGGCATATATATACATATACGCGGCGTGATAACTAGACCCGATAATATTATAAATGATATTCCATATGTTTTGAGATCCTCCCAACAACAGTTTTGTGTGTATTGTCGCATATTTCGTTTAACAAATGAAATACGAAGGGAAGCACTGATGCGATGAAACCCAGACCTGAAATGATTTGCAAATGAAAATATATAATATTTTATGTCCGCATAAAGCCATTTTTGCGGGACTTTCCAACGTTTTAATGTATTTTTAAATGCAAAGGGGAAACCATGGAATGGGCCTTTGCGACATGCAGTAGTGACTTACAGGCAGACCCGATAGAAGAATAGGGCTCATTTATGAATATTTGAAGTCTGAAAAACTGTGTGTTGGTGGATTTTCCCGTGTTTGAATGCATTTCTTGTGTAAACAGAGAATGGCTATTTTAGGGATTTCAAAGGCTAGATGCACTCTTCTGTTACAGAACAGGTGGCCACCTCCCCTAAATGCATTAGAAATTATTATTTAACATCCAGAAGAGGGATTTGAGAGGATAGAGGCTAGGAGCCAAAAAGCCTGAGAAGAGGAAATGAACAGACAACGCAAATTGACTTTAAAGCCATAGAAGACAGAAGACACGGCAGGCAATGCTGAGATAAAGATCAAACAGAGACAGAGAGTCAGTAAGGAGAGTCTTTGTACTCCAAAGATACTTGGGGGATCCAAGTAAAGCCTTATTGTTTTGTTTCTGTTGTGTGATGCTCAATTTGAGCTCACTGTTGTAAAACTCTGCTTTTAAAGACATAATAGAGAGGTCACCGCTGAAGGCTGGACTAGGAGATGTAGCCCAGGGTTTTTGGCTGAACTCCATATTAAACTTGATGTGTTTATGTGTGTTGTCTATTATGTTTCGCTAACTACTTCATTGTCTATGTATTTCGCAATCTCATCGATCCATTGCACAAAGTAACATAGGCATATCCATGCACATGAGTCTGTAATACCTTAATAATTGTCTAAGATCTCATTTCCAGATCAAGTGGTAGCAGAGCTTTAGGTTGCTAAGGTTAGACAAGCTTGTGTTGGATTGTTGAATGCTAACTAGGTCAAAGCTCAAATTAGGAGAAGGAGAATTGGTTGAGACTAACCAAGAAATTGGAAGAGTCTATCTTAGGATGAAAATGATAGAAGAAATTCCCTTGGAATCAGACTCTCAGTTCATGGACAGTTTCATGACCATGAGAGCCATGGTAGAAGAAATGTACCGAGAATTTAAGAAAGGCCGAGGGGAAAGACCTTCAGCATCTCAAACAAGGAAAGGAGTAGAGGAACCTCTTCCAGTTGCCCATTCAGAAGGCAAAGGGAAAGGGGAAGAACCTCCTCCATCAACACCTCCTTCTAGCCCTGAAAATAAAAAGAAGAAGACTTATGTGATTAAATTAGATGTAAAATTTGATTTTCCAATATATGATGGAGAATGAAATGCAGAAAAGCTAGATAACTAGATTAGACAGATTGATGTATATTGTAGGGTGCAGGACATCGAATCATAAAGGAGAAAGATTTAGCTGGCCAGCCTTCGCCTTGGAGGAACTGCCCTAGTTTGGTGGGAAGGCAGGACACAAGCTGATTTGAAGAAGCATGGTATAATTCTTTCTGCCTGGAGTGAATTTGTTTTTGCCATTAAAAAAAATTTCTATCCACTATCTTATATGCAGCAAGCCATGATGAGTTGGCAAACTCTTCACCAATTAAAGGGGAAAAGTGTACAAAGCTATACCCAGGAATTTAGAAAAAGAGATTTAATTCTAGGCATTTATCTAAACTCACCTGAAACTTTGTTGAAGTATATAGGTGTTATGCATAGATATTTGAAGCACACCATTCTCATGTTTAACCCCACTATCATAGATGAGGTATCTGTTCAGGCTACACATCTAGAAGCTAGAGACGAGAATGTGAACCCAGAGATTGGGGGATCATCAAAACACACTGCAAGAAAGAACAAGGAAAAGAGGAAGCAGAAATGGAAAGAGAGGAAGGCAAACGTTGTACAGAAAAGCAAACCTTGATGCACTCACTTCAAGAAGGATGGACACGATGATGAACATTGTTGGTCTTTGAATCTGGAGTTGAAACCCAAGAAGTTCAATGGCAAGAAGAAGAAGATTGTTGCTGCTATATAGAAAGATTTGGGGTTAGACTCAGGTGATGAAACAATAATCACAGCTATAGGTATAAAAGGTAAAAATTCTGAAGCATATACTAGTAATTTTGCACAAACTATTGATAATGAAGAAAATGAGAGGAAAAGGCATGAGCTTTTTCATATTAGAGTTATTTCCAAGCATCAGAAGATTGATACTTTATTTGATAGTGGTTCACAAGTAAACTTGATTTCTGAAGCAATTGTAAAGAAGTTGGGATTACTAACCACACCTCACAAGAAGCCATATCCATTAGGTTGGTTATGTGATAAATCAAAGCTACAAGTGACTAGATAATGTAAACTTAGGTTTTGTTTTGGGTCAAGATTTGTAGATGAGGTTGAGTTAGATATCGTTCCCTTGGATATATGTGGGAATTGTTTTAGGAAGTCCTTACTTGTATGATAGAAAAGCCATTTTCTATAGAGCTAAAAATAAGTATCAACTCACAAAAGATGGAATAGAATATATTGTAAGCGCTCATAAACTCAAAAATAATTGCACTCTCTTAAACTCAAGGCAGATGAAAATAATTGTAAATTCATGCAAGCAATTTTTACTGATGGTTGTAAAGGAAAAGAACCCTGATAAAACCAATATATTTGAAGGTTGTGATACTAAAAATTAAACTGATTTAGAAAAATTTGTTTCAGAATATGATATCCTATTTGAAGAACCTAAAGGTCTGCCACCCAAAAGGGAAATTGTACATTGCCTAACATTGGAATGTACAGGTTATCCGCTTTAGAGAATGTAGAGATCAAGAAGCAGGTATTGGAGCTGCTCGAGAAGGGTTCATAAGACCAAGCACATCACCATGCAGATCTTCGATCGTGTTGGTGAGAAAGAAAGATGGTTCGTAGAGGATGTGCATTGATTACAGAGCACTGAATAAAATAACGATCAATAATCATTATCCACTTCCTCGCATTGATGATCTATTGGATCAGCTGAAAGAAGTTGTTTTCTTTTCCAAGTTGGACTTGCGTACTGGATATCATCAGGTTAGAGTAGCAGAACAAGATGCAAGGAAGACTACTTTCAAAACAAAGCAAGGGTTGTATGAATGGCTAGTTATGCCTTTTGGCTTAACTAATGCTCCTGCCACTTTCATGAGAGTTATGAATGATGTACTCAGGCCTTTTATTGATGATTTTTGTAATTGTATATCTAGAACATTCTTGTTTTCAGTAAAACATGGGAAGAACATTTGAAGCATGTAAAGCAGACTCTAGATGTTTTGAAAAGAGAAAATCTCTATGTTAAATTATCAAAATGTGAATTTGGCAAAACATCTGTAAATTATTTGGGTCATATTGTAGGGGATGGTGAATTGAAGATAGATCCATCTAAGGTTGAAGTCATTGTGAACTGGCCTAAACCAAAATCTACCACAAAAGTTAGAAGCTTCCTAGGAGCAGCACAATATTGGAGACAGTTTATTGCTAACTTTTCCTTGATTGCAGCTCCCTTATATGCTTTGACAGGATTGAACAAGGTGTTTCAGTGGGGAGGCAAACAGCAAAAATCCTTCGACACCTTGAAAGAAAAAATTAGTACAGCACCAGTACTAGCATTGTTAGATCTTCAAAGACCATTTGAGATTGAAATAGATGCCAGTGACTATGCCATGGGAGTAGTGTTGATGCAACATGGTAAACCCATATGCTATCATTCTAAGACATTTAATTCTGCAATAGTTAATTATCCCACATATGATAAAGAATTGTATGCATTAGTGAAGAGTGCGAAAAAGTGGAAACATGACTTAATGGGAAAAGCAACAGCTATTCATAGTGATCATCAACCACTTCAATATTTTCACTCACAAACTAAATTGCAGCAATCAAGACACTATAGGTGGATGGGTTTTCTACAGCATTTTCATCTTGTCATCAGATATAAGAAAGGCATACACAATAAAGTTGTAGATATGTTATCAAGACCAATCATAAATGCATCTACTATACTTAAGCATAATTCAGTATTGCATGAAAGCTACATTGAACAATATGCTCAAGATATAGATTTTAAAGATGTATATGTAATTTTAAGTCATGGAAAACAAGTAGAAGAATTGGATTATCATGTTAAGGACCAACTCTTGTATCATTTGGGAAAGTTATGCATTCCTCAAACTGAAAGAGTTAACATAATCCGAGAAGCACATACTTCTTTAATAACAGGTCATTTTGGTGTAAGTAAAATAGTTGCACAGCTGCAAAGATTTGGCTATTGGCCAAGAATGCATGAAACAGTTTCTAGATATATTAAAGGGTGTACCATGTGTGCTAAATGAAAGCCCAACAATAGAAAACTAGGCTTGTACACTCCACTTTCAGTTCCTTCTCGTCCTTGGGAAAGTGTTTCCATGGACTTTGTTGGGGGTTTGCCAAAACCTAGAAAAGGTCATGACTATTTATATGTTATTGTGTACAGGTTCAGCAAAATGTGTATCTTAATACCTTGTAACAAGCAGATTACACCTGAAAAAACAGCAAAGTTGTTCTTTCAGAGTGTCTAGGTGCATTTTGGGTTACCCACTTCCATAGTATCTGATCGAGATTCCCAATTTGTTGGGAATTTTTGGTCAAGTCTGTGGGAATTGATGGACACTAGACTGAAGAAGAGCACAGCCTTTCATCCACAAACAGATGGCCAAACAGAGATGGTCAACAGGACAGTGATCCAGTTTCTCAAGGGTTATTGTAGCAAATATCCCAAGCTTTGGGATGAACATTTATGTTATGCACAACATGCTTACAACCATGCCAAGCATTCTTCTACACAGAGATCTCCTTTTGAGACTTGTTTTGGTTTTACACCAAAGTCTCCCTTGGATTTTGTCTTTAGTAAAGACATAGTAGTTGATGGACACGGTGGTGTGGACAAAGCAACCAAGTTCATTGAACATATCCAAGAAATTCACCAAGCAGTGCAGGAACAGCTGGAACAGAGCCAGGCCAAGTACAAGGCAAGGCATGATAAGCATCGAATTGAACATAGCTTCCAAGTTGGTGATCAAGTCTGGTTGTACATCAGCAAAGACAGAATGCAAGGTGAAGGAAAGAAGTTGAAGCCAATAAGATATGGGCCTTTCAGGATACTTGAGAAAATTGGTGAGAACGTTTTTCGCCTTGATTTTCCAGCTTACATGCACATCTATTCAGTGGTTAATGCAGAAAATTTAAGACTATTTGAACCTTCATTAATTGAAGATCCCGAAGAGAAAAGTTAGTTGCCTTCTATTGATGATATGTTGCCTGAATATCTCAATGAGTTGCAGGAAGATACAGTTCTAGACAGGAAGGTGAGAACTACGAGCAGAGGGGATATTGAGTACCTCAGAATTGGACTCAAAGGTTCAAAACCAAGCAGTGCACAGTGGACAGAAATTGGACAAGTGAGGAAGTTGTATCCTCACTTGATCGATGCTTGAAAACCAAATTTTGGTGTTCCAAAAGCCTTTTCAGTGGGAAGGCGTGATTCAAAATGGATCCAAGAACTCTCTAATTCTTCGAAATCATTTAAAAGAGAAAAACTATCGCATGAGGAAAAACCCTTAGAACAAGCAGAAAACACTATTGGTAGCCAAAAACATGAAGAAATGATCAAAAATAGGCTTATCGACGGTCAAAGGAGTGATGCATAGGATCTATCAGATCTGGCTTATCAACAGTCCAGATCTGATTGGAAAATCGCAAATCGACGGGGGCCATCGAGAGGCTATTGGAGACTGTCGCTTAAAACAATGCGATAGTGATTAGCACGATCAACAAGGACCGTCGATCAAGCGCGCAAATCGACAACCCGGTTGACTCACGATATCGCATTGGAGAAACACATGGGAGCACTCACCAGCGACCCGGGGCTCATACAACATGTGATTGTGACAAGTCGCATCGCAAAGTCCCTTCGAAGCCACATAGAGGAGCAGCCATATACACAACGTGATAGCCGAACCCGATAATATTATAAATGATATTCCATATGTTTTGAGATCCACCCAACAACAGTTTTGTGTGTATTGTCGCATATTTCATTTAATAAATGAAATACGAAAGGAGGCACCGATGCGATGAAACCCGGACCCGAAGGGGTTTGTGAATGAAAATATATAATATTTCATGTCTGCATAAAGCCATTTTTGCGGGATTTTCCAACGTTTTAATGTATTTTTAAATGCAAAGGGGAAACCATGGAACTGGCCTTTGCGACATGCAATAGCGACTTACAGGTGGACCCGATAGGAGAATAGGGTGCATTTATGAATATTTGAAATCCAAAAAACTGTGTTTTGGCGGATTTTCCCATGTTTGAATGCATTTCTCTATGTAAACAGAGAATGGCTATTTCGGGGATTTCAAAGGCCAAATGCACTCTTCTGTTGCAGAATAGGTTGCCACCTCCCCTAAAAGCGTTAGTAATGATTATTTAATGCCCAGAAGGGGGATTCGAGTGGAAATGAACAGACAGCACAGATTGGCTTTAAAGCCACAGAAGGCAGAAGACAAGGCGGGCAATGTTGAGACAGAGATCAAACAGAGATAGAGAGTCAGTGAGGAGAGTCTGTGTACTCAAAAGAGACTTGGGGGATCCAAGTAAAGCCTTATTGTTTTGTTTCTGTTGTGTGAGGCTCAATTTGAGCTCAGTGTTGTAAAACTCTGCTTTTAAAGACATAATAGAGAGGTCACCACTGAAGGCTGGACCAGGAGATGTAGCCCAAGAGTGTTCGGTGAACTCCATATTAAACTTGATGTGCTTATGTGTGTTGTCTATTATGTTTCGCTAACTGCTTCATTGTCTATGTATTTCGCAATCTCATCGATCCATCGCACAAAGTAACATAGGCATATCCTTGCACATGAGTCTGTATTACCTTAATAATTTTCTAAGATCTCATTTCTAGATCAGTTGCAGGGTTGGATAAATGAATAAGCTCTGTTGTGGACCCCTGTGGAAATAAAACAACAAGTGGGAGAATGTCGGGTTGTGTTATATTCTTTCCATGACTAGCCTACGTAGTTAACTGGGGGGTTAGAGGGGGGGGAGCCCCACCTTCATTGTGCTGATTGCGTAGTGACAGGGTTACAGGGGGGCAGTAGCACCCCTTGTCCAGGGGGTTTGAGGGGGGTGGGTAGCCCCCCCCCCAAATAGGGTCCGGGGCAGTGCCCCGAGGAAAAACAAATTTGGACCCTATATTAGGTTGGGCGGACCTACCTATGGTTTTGTGCATGGTTTTCGCACATGGTTTTGGACGCGATGGTTTTTGGTCCATGGTTTTGGATGTGATGGTTTTCGTTCCATGGTTTTGGACACTATGGTTTTCGATCCATGGTATTGGATGCTTCGGCTTGTATAAATATGTATTGTAACATTGAAAGGAACATAATGAAAAATCAAGTTGGTAGTCCCGGTTTTGGGATCTAGGGGAAAATCCATGTGTATATGTGTTTTATGTGTTATCTCTCACATTAATTATTTTATATTCTTAGAATTCGTATGCAGGTAATTTTTGTACGGGGTTAAAACCTACAGTTCCAAAAACATCACAATGGAGTTTTTCCAAAATGTTTAGTCTCTTGATTCAGAAAAAATTTTAAAAGAACTACATGATGGACTAACAGGTGGACATTGTGCCAATGATACCACAAAGCACTTGTGTTCATGCGAGTAGGATACTACTAGCCAAAAATATTCCATGACAGTCATGCATATGCACACAAATGTCCAAGTTTCCAAAAGCGTGATAGCAAAGAAAGATGATCAACCTCTCCACTGCATCCCATTGCAGCAGAAGGACCTTTTCAAGAATGGGCTTAGATGTCATTGGTGAAATTATCCCTCATTCATCAAAGCAACACCGATATATTCTAAAAACATATTATTTCACATGGTGGGTTGAAGTTGTTCCACTGAGGCAAGTGAATGATCAAGAGGTCATCTGGTTTCTCAATCAGAACGTTATTACCAGGTTTGGTGTACCTACCTCACTTTGTCTTTGATAATGAAACATATTTTTCATCGTTAATATTATTTGATTTTTCCCTGGAAAATAGTATTGCATTGAAACATTCTTCAAATTACTAACCTCAAGGTAATGGTTTAGTTGAATCCACTAATAAAAATTTAATATGTATTATAAAGAAAATAGTTCTAACCCAGTAGAGAAACTACCACAATGCTTCAGTAAACGCTCTCTCGGTTGATCGTGTTACACCAAAACCTTCTATAGTTACTTCACCCTAATTCCTCATCTACGGAAAGGAAGCAATCCTACCACCCAATATATACCTACCATTTCTACAATTATCTCAAGAATCACATGGTAGGCCTTGCTCGATTATGAAAAATAGAATTGATACTCTCCTAAAGTTAGAAGAAGGGAAGTAAAAGACCTACAAAAATAGTACGACTCATCAAAGACGTATTAAAAGATGGTTTAACAAGAAATTTGTGTTTTAGGCATATGTGGTTCATTTCTTTTGAATTTTGTCTTAGAGTATCCACAGTAGAAAATTAGTTTTTTAAAGAATTAAGGAACTACTTAATCAAATCAGCTAATATTAAATCCATTAAAAAAACTCCAATTAATTAATTATTCAACTAATAAAAATTTGTTAAAATATAAATTAAAATAAAAAGAAGAAATTTATTAATGAGTACGATAAAATTAAAAAATATATAAAATATAAATTAGAAGCTATCAGCCGACCTTTAAAACTATTTCTTTAAACTATTTATCCTATCACATAGCTCTTCTTATATCATCATTCAGATTGGTCCTGATGATGGATCCCTATTGGGATTCAAAACGTTGACAAATATGGTCTCTACTGTGGATACTCTGAGACAAAATTCAAAAGAAATTTGTGGGAGTTAAGGAGTTTAGTGTGGGGACCTTGTCTAGAAGTGGGATAAGCCCATAAAGATAAGAGAAAAAACACCAAGTTCCAATCCCTGTGGATAATTCCTTATCAAATTCAAGATAAAATTGTCCTACATACTTATTGTCTAGAAACCTTAGACGGGAAGACTAAGTTGCTTCCCATGAATGGCCAAGATCTGAAATTATTTTCCAATAGCAACTTTTGAGCTGCAATCCTCACTTGTACATATTGTCTTTGTTTTAATTTTCATTTGCTTCTTTTATTTTATGTACATATCCCTATTTTTGTTTTGTTATGTTCTTTCCACTTTTTTTTTATAATGCATTTTTATTTTTACCCATGCCTTCAGGTCATTATACATAAATAATGATCTTGCATGAAAATAAGTCTTGCTTTGGCTCAATGACGTTATGTCGAATGTTTGAAAAGCTATTGTGGTAATTATTCAACTATTGGCTAACATTAGACCTCCTTCTACTAGTTTGGTCCTAAATATATATGAGTCAATGACATCCAAAAGGAAAATACGACCTATATCATGTGGAAAACTCCAGTCGAACTACAACACCCCGTATCTATTATAGGATCTCTATTGCTTAAATCAGTATTAGAATCTAATAGTGTGATATACATGTTGACCCGATTGATAAAAAAGGGAAAGGAGAAATACCAAAGTGAGCAAACCTATTTTAGAAAATATTTAAATCCATGAAAAACAAGGAATGACCTCTCTTGCCCATAAAATAAGTCAGGATCCCTTATTCACCCCGGCGCAATGAACGCACCAATAAATAATTCCAATGAATATGAAATGAAAAATAAAATAAAGGGTAAATGCATGAGAAAGACTTCATGCACGGAGAGGTGATGCAAGAAACTTTGTCAGAGTTATGGATGCTCCCTGGTAGCAAAGAAATGCTTGTGATTTCTTAGGTGACTCCATTGGGGTTGAGGGCGCTCACTGGCAGTGAAGCACCACCAAGGATTCATATCCAAATTCTTAATTTTAAGCTCGAAAATATATGCTATCCTTCTCCCCTATCAAAACAATTGGTGTTTGGCTAGATTTTTATGATGTGTGTTTAATTGATGAAAACAACGAAAGAGACTAAATCCATAACCGTTGCTAAATAATGAGACTAGTGGGATTCATAGGTTGAGTCAATACTTCTTGAGGATCGGACTTTTATCATAAATAAGGCCTAAACAAAGTTTCTAAGGTACTACCCATGAATCGCCAGCTATGGTAGCTGCTACAACCCCCCAAAATTTTTGGCATCTTAAAATTTTGGATCCCTCCTTATCAAACTCTGAAAAGAACGATTACAATTTGTCTTAATAAATTGCAGTCACATTTTCTAATCATAGCATACCTTTGCAAATCGAATTGCAATCACATCTTTCAGTGGTAATCTTGCACTAAAGAACTCATCGCACTACCTCAGACCTTATCACATTTCAGAGTGTGAGAATGAATTTATTTTGTCTCCCTCACATGTGTGGAAGAAATATATAAAAGGGCTTCTACCCATGGATCATTTCATTCTGTGTTTGAGTTCAAAGAGTTGCACATGGAACTATTGAATAAATCTCTCATCTATCGTTACAGATCGTGATTACACACAAGCGATTGATCAAGGTGGGCACCATCCCTCCCTTTGAATTTTGCAATTTATGTGTTTGTTTTTTGTTCATGCGATTTTTGTCATTTTGTGTGTGATCTTTCACCTTCCCATGGAATTTGGTATACTCACAATAGTTTAATGTATATATGCTTGGTGGAACTTTCATTCCAAGCAATTTCCCATGCACTACCTAAGCCAAAGCCCAATCACACTTAATTAAATCTTATTTCTCAATCACATAGTCACATCTAAGTAAAGCAAAGGATTTGAATCTCCTTACGAAACCCTAATTGTGATTATTCCTTAATATTTTTTAACGCTCCACAACTCCTTACTCACACTCTCGTAGTTTAATAATTCACCCCTTTTCTTGGTCTTGTGAGTCTCGATTGTGCTTTACCGAGTATTGCACTCGTGCACTTTACAATCCCAAGCCTTCTCCTTTACATTATAGTTGTATAAATCTCGATTGTGATTGGAATAGCCATCACAGTTGTGCAGGTTAGCTCCTTATCAAAGCCTTATTACCATTTCTATCATTGTGAAACGTAAATGTGACTAATGCTATATTTCTACTCATAATTATCGTGTTAGCACATTCTAGCTTGTATCCTTATCTCTCTAGTTTTAAAAAATTTGATTGTGGTTAACACATTCTCCATCCTCCTTGCTAGTGTGCCTACGCAACCTAGCCACTAATCCCTTTTGTTGATCCCTTTATTGCTGAGAACCCTGAATGCGACCAAACCATACCCTATCCCTGAGAAGTGCAATTGTGACCAGACATTCCCTCGCACTATGATTTTCTAGGCAAATATATAAAACATAACAATAAGCATATTAAGGTTTTTGAGCTAACATAATCTATTTGTAATGAATATATTTGAGCTTTCAGGGGAAATAGATTAGCAATATGTCAACGTACCCTCATCTACTAAAACCATGGCACCAATAACAAGGAAATGGCTAGCAAGAGAAGCAATTGAGAGAAACATTGAAGGTGTGGTGGATAGTCCTCATTCCATAGTAACAGTTCTTAAGGACATAGCTTGTTATATAGATAAATTCATATCTCTTTCATGGCCTGAGATATTCAGGGAGTTTATCATAAATCAAAAGGTCCAAGTTTTATAAAGTGGTTGCACATACCCCTATGCTTCCTTGTGTTGAAATATCATGAGAACATGATAGTTCAAAGTATTAAAGTTGTGCCATTGGCCTCATATTAGTTAGGGGATATTCACATGTTTTACAAATCACCTAAACCACAAGAGTATCTCAATTCAAGATGGTATCCCGATTTCAAGGAGTCCACTAAAGAAGTCCTTAAGTCATGGTGGTAAGAACCCAATAAATTCATACAAAGGCCTGAACACATCTACAAGACAAAGATGCTAAGGAGAGTGTATCAGTGTTTGATGGCGATGTGCTACAGGATTTATAAATGAGAAAACACTGAATTCTTTGAAGAAAAGTGGGTCTACATCGTATATCCTTGTACCACCAAAGGGATCATCTTTAATTGGGTTGACCTCATATCAACTTCACTGAATAACTATATCAGAAAAGCCAAAACTACAGTAGAAGGGAATGAACCTGAGTTTTATGTCTTCCTATTGTTAGATGGCATTTGTGCAAAGATGGAGTTTACAGAAATGGGATGGAAATGGACCTTTTCCAATGATGTATTTCCTATGCATATATATTGTAAATTAATATGGGAGACATGTTGCAGAGGGGCTTAAGCTAAGATCAATGAAAATTTCATCTCAGTGTTGTACCAAATACTCGTTAATAGTGAACCACCTTGTTTTCCTAAAAGAGCAAGAGCGTCCTTTCTGGGAGTTGGTGATTGGTTTACTCTTCTTGGTGGAACATTCATATGCGTGTTTGGTGCATATAGAATTCTACATGTATTTCCTCTGTTCATGATGAATAAAGTGGTAATGCAGGAGGTTCCTTACCAAATCTCTACATGACTATCTAGTTCCTTGCAAAAAGGAAATAAGTCTCCTTGGCCAGTTTTTCGATTATGCATAGGAGCATACATTCTAAAAAATCTGAAAGAAGCGAAGGTAGAAAAACAAGAATTAGGGTGCTTCCATTTTGGTGAGTTGGGCTATCACATATATGATCTTAGAGGCATCACCATTCAACATTGCATGATAATAAAATATAGCTAGATGTATGCTTCTACTTCTTGGCCACAAAAAGAAAAGATAAAGAATTTCTTCAATGCTACTAAAGTGATTGAAGCTGCCAAAGGAACATGTTCTTCCTTGGTTACGAATGTTTCAGAAAATTTGGAATAAGAATCCTCAGAAAACATGGATACTCAAGAGAGAATTAAACTTAAAAGGAAACAAGATCGAGAGGTTACAAGGGAAAAGGGTAAGAAACTTAAGGCAAATAGAGATGCAAAGAAGCCAGCAGAAGAATAGAAGAAGAAAAAAGAACAAGAGGATGCTTAC
Organism: Pinus taeda; assembly: GCA_000404065.3. NCBI lineage: Eukaryota > Viridiplantae > Streptophyta > Pinopsida > Pinales > Pinaceae > Pinus > Pinus taeda. The sequence goes on along the minus strand of APFE030001337.1, from coordinate 182,263 downwards.
AGAAGGCAGCAAGAGGAAACAAATAGGAAAGAATAGAAAGAGAGGAAAAAGAAATAGGCGTTGAGGAATAATAAAGAACAAACAAAGAACAAAAAGGAATAATCAGCTCTAAGAAACAAAAGGAAGAAGAAGAGTTGAAAAGAAAGCAACTTGAAGAAGAATAAAATAAGAAGAGAGAGGAAGAAGCAATGGCCAAGCAATTAGAGGAAGAATTGATTTCCAAAGAATTAGATGTTAAACAAGCATAGGAAATTAGATTGAATATTTCGGCACCTGAACCAATTGTACCCACATTAAACATTTTTGCATCCCACACCCATTAGTAGAGGGAATCTTCCACTCAATGAAATGGGCATCACATTCCAAGAAGAAGATAGAATATTAGATATCTCAAAATCCACTTTTGACCAATTTAAATTCAAGATTAGTAAAGGGAGAAGAAAGTATTATCCTAATGAACCAAATAGGTGTATCTTGATTGTTAAGAAATCTAGGGCAAATATATTAAGTGATTTATCTATAATTAGTAACTGCTTGTGAAATCTTTTTACTTCTTTAGATTAATATCTTCCTTTACTTAGGTTATCAATGTTCTTCTTCATCAAACAACTACCAATGCATGAACATAAATAGATAAGAGACACGGAATGTAGGCTATCAGCTAGGGCCAACACCTCTCACTGTTTGAGAGGAAAACCCGCACAAGTTCTTCTTATAGAGATTCCAATGAAAAATACCAAGACCTAAACCCTTGAACTATTTTCCACTCCAAGACCAAGACACAAGTTCTCTTGATAGTCAAACGTTTGCTCCTTTCCTCTTCTCGATTACTCTTCCACTTCAACCTTATTAGCACCGAGACACTATCACCACTGAGATCTTCTTACGGTGGTAGTATTGAGATCTTATTCACTGTGGTAGCACCGAAATCCTCTCACTATAGTAGTTTTGAACCCTTATCACTATGATATCACCAAACTTATTTGATATGGAGGCACCGAGATATAGCACTAAAACAGTTACTGTGATATATCACCAAAGTTCTGCCTTCTTGATCTTCACTGTAATCCACTTTCTATCTCAGAAAATTATGCAAAGAATATCTCTATGATCTATCTGAACTTCACTCTGAAATTATCCGAAATTCTTTATGCAATAAGGTCGAGTTTATGTACACTTATCCGATCTCTTTCACTGAATTTTTTTCTCTGCATTTGTCATCCAAATTTCAAAGGTGATCAAACTGTTTCACTGTGGAATAGGTCGAGCTGCCTATTTATAGTAGTTTATCCATGTATATTAGACGACATGGCGATATGAAGAGTTGTGTCTCCAATTTAGGTGAGCCGACATGAGTTCTATATTTCATCTTGAAGCCGACTTGAAGAATGATAACTTGTGCTTGTCTTGGAGGGCTACTTGACAATATTATTGACTGATATACATTTGTAACATGCCCAAGAAGGGTTCTTCAGATATGAAAATGACTATTTTTTACTTTTATGAATAGATGACAAATCATAAAGACTCGCAATGGGAGCCACCTAAAAATAAAATTCCTTGCTCATGAAACCCATGAGGCAAGCATTACAATAATAATTTTATTTTTCTTCTTTACATCATTTACATAAAAATCACAATTACATGTCATTATGAAGACTGAACCTTAGTTACACTTTTCAACACTCCCTCTTAACTAGGGAGGTATTCATAATGGTACTTGGTCATTCTCAATCTGAAGAATTTCTCATAAGAAGAATCAGATTGGTAACCCATCTGTATAGCACCATATCAACTAACATTGTCACATAGCAAGGCCTTGACTAACAACTCTATCTCTCCACGAGATCTGAGCAAAATGTTGGCGATACCAATGATTTATAGACACCCTTGTCATTGTCTCTCTTAGAACATACCCCACCCGAGTACTCAAGGTGTGTTCCACTAGGGCTATTCTTATCTTGGATTCCCAATCCTCAAAGAATATCGGTCCTCTATGACTACTATCTTGGATGCCCTAACTCATCCTCAAAGAGCATCGAATGCCATATGTTTGCCCAATTTTCCATTCTATCTTCCCAAGTGAAGACAAGAATGATATGTCTATCTCTCCCTCTTAATTAGGGAGGATATATCTATTCCACTAAGGAATGTACTCATTCCTACAAAAGGAATGTACCTAAGCTCCGTCTTGGCTTAGGAATTTTTCTTCCAAGTTTCTACCAGGTAAGAAATTTGTTTCTAGACTCCCTCTTAATTAGGGACCTTCAACAGCTCCTCAAGTGGAGATGATGGGACAACCAACTTCTTGAGAACTCCTTCCTTCGATGTCATGAATTTATTCTTCGTCATGGAGTCTTCATCTTTTTCTTCATAGGGCATAGACCATCCATCACTTTCATCCATGACAGTGATGTCATCATTCCTTTCATTGGGAAGTGATCCATCAATCCATATATGGCCTTCCTTCATGCCATGTTTTTGGAAGGCCCTTTTATCCTGCTATATGGTCCCCATGGAAGAAATCCACGGTTCTTCCCTTGGCAGCCCTGCATAAGCCCATCCAAATATTTGTTCAAAAATAAGAAATGAACACGTGAATTAAAATTATCGTTGTGATGGTCTTTCATCATGACACATTCTAGTTTGTATCAACATCTTTCATATATATCGACATATCTCCCAAAGATATATATTATCAAGGATATATTTCCTTTTCAGACTCCATCAGAGTCTTTATATCTTTCATGGAGATATCTAGTCAAATCTTTCTTGGTCTTTTGGATGTTGATTTCCTTTTCCATGGTTGCATATTCCACGAACTCTTCCTTCCTTTCATCATACATTTCATTCCCAGGAGTTTCCATTCAGAGTTCCTCAATTGTTGTCAACCACCTCGTACTTCATATCAAGACATATTATGTTTATTTCATCTAGTGAATGTGTGACCCATGCATTCCTACATTCCTTCGAGGGAGGAGATCCTTCTTTTTTAATCATGTTCTTAAGATAGAGCATTTGTTCATGATATCTATAACCATATGACATGAATTCAATCATACATACCTCATTTTCCTTTGGTTCATCTAGGCTTCTTGCAACAGTTTCCTTAACTTAAAGAGCTACAATCCCTTGATCTTCTTCACCTTTATGTCATCACACCACCATCCCATGAAAACACTTGATTTCCTTCATGATCGATGAACCTTTCAATGAATATTCCATTAGAGAATCTTGAGGATCTAAAGTATCCCCATCAGCGGATGTTTCCTTCGACAGATGTATGATGAACCCTGTACTAGATGACCTTGTCACTTATGTTTCCAATGAGATTCCTACAAGTTGTATCCTTGACTTCCATAGATGCTAACCATCTTTCATGTTTTTCTATGATGATGTCCCTAGCTCTTGTTTCCAATGAGATTCCTACAAGTTGTATCCTTGACTTCCATATATGTTAACCATATTTCATGTTTTTCTATGATGATGTCCCGATCTCTTGTTTCCAATGCTTCTATGATGCCTTGATACATCCCATTTAGTGTTTCATGATATCCATATCTTACAATAGAAGACTTAGGAATTTGAAAAGAACTAAGGTGAGGAAGACTATCTCAGTCATAGTAGAGATCTCTTACTTCCTCTATCTTAGACTTCTTCTTTTCAGCTTCCTCCACTTCTTCAGTGATATGAGCTTCTTCTCTTCTTCTTTCGTTATTGTATTTCTTGATCTTAGGACAATCTCTTTTGTAGTTTCCATATTCTTGACACCCATAGCATTGGATCTTAGGATAGTCTCTTTAGTCTAGATTCTTTAATTTTGCATAGTGACCATAGATCCTGGAATGGAGTAGCTTCTTTCTTCCCATAAATACTTGAAGTAAATTTACCCCACTCCTTCGGTAGTGCATTTAATACCACTGTAGTCATTTCACTATCAAACATGACTTCTCCTAATTATTGTAGTTGATCTTGGATCTCAAATATCCTCATAAAGTGTGAGGTTATTCAATCTTCCTTAGACATCTTCATCGTGTAGAGTTATTTTCTTAATGAGATGACTTCTCCAACAATGCTTACATAATACAACTCTACCAGTGTGTCATAGATTTCTTTTGAAGTTTTGAGTTTAGATACATATGGGAAGAGGGGATCCTTGATAGATTATATGAGAATACTTTGAGCCCTAACTTCCCCTTTCATATACTTTTCAATTTCTTGAGCATCTTCTTCTCCTGGTTTGGTGATAGATCCTTTGACATGACCCATTACCTCATTTTCAATGAAATTTAGATCTGTCCTTTTCTTCCATGCAAGATAGTTTGAAGCCCTAGCCAATTTGTTGTTCTCCTTGCAAAAAGACATTTTGATAGATTCAGATAAGGTCATATACTTACTTTATAGGATGTTCCTTTCTCCTTGCTTAATCCTTGATGTTGATGATGATATAGAGAATAGAAAACTTCTCTTTGTTGAAGATAGTTTTCTTCAATAATGATCCTTGATCTCACAAAGAGGGAGATCCCTTCTGATGATGAAGTCTTGTTGATGAAGATCAGTGATGATTTCTTGTTTCAATGAGAAAGAGTCTTGATGACACAATGTTTTGATCTAGCTTCCTTTGGATGAATAGTCTTTTAACTTGATTCGAAGATGTCTTCAACTCTTCTTGTATGGATGATGATCCCAATACTTCTTTGTAGACTTCTTTGATCTAGGGTTATGATGCTTCCTTTGACTTCAAGATGGTCTTTACTTTGATTCCTTCATTGAGATTTGATCCTTGAGTGTCCCTTGATTAGATGTCCTTCCTTGTCTTAGTCACCTTAGCTCTGATACCATGTTGAGAAATCTAGGGCAAAGATATTAAGTGATTTCTCTTTAATTAATAATTGCTTGTGAGAGATTTTTACTTCTTTAGATTAGGATCTTCTTTTACTTAGGTTATTATTGTTCTTCTCCATCAAATAGCAACCAATGCATGAACATAAATAGACAAGAGACATGGAATGTAGGCTATCATCGAAGACCAAAACCTCTCACTCTTTGAGAGGAAAACCCCGCACAAGTTCTTCTTATAGAGATTCCAATTGACGAATACCAAGACCACAACCCTTGACCTATTTTCCGCTCTAAGACCAAGACATAAGTTTAGGCTTGACAGTCAACCTTTTGCTCCTTTCCTCTTCTTGATTCCTCTTCCACTTCCACCTTATTAGCACCGAGACACTATCACCACCGAAATCTTCTTACTGTGGTAGTACTAAGATCTTATTCATTGTGGTAGCACAAAGATATTTTAATTGTGGTAGCACCGAAATCCTCTTTTTGTGGTAGCACTGAAATCCTCTCATTGTAGTAGCTTTGAACCCTTATCACCGTGATAGCACCAAAATTATTTGTTATGGAGGCACCGAGATATAGCACTGAAACATTTACTGAGATATATCACCAAAGTTCTAAGTTCTTGATCTTCACTATAATCCGCTTTCTATCTTAGAAAATTACGCAGATAATATCCCTATGATCTATCCAAACTTCACTCTGAAATTATCCGAAATTCTTTTTGCAATAAGGTCGAGTTTTTGTACCCTTATCTGAGCTCTTTCACTGAATTTTTTGTCTTTGCAATTGTCATCCGAATTTCAGAGGTGATCGAACTGCTTGACTGTGGAATAGGTTGATTTGCCTATTTATAGTAGTATGTCCATGTATATTAGCCGACATGACCATATGAATAGTTGTCTCCAATTTAGGTGAGCTGACATGAGTTCTACATTTCATTTTGAAGCCGACTTGAAGAAGGATAACTTGTGCTTGTCTTGGAGGGCTACTTAACAATCCTATTAGTTGATATACATTTGTAACATTCCCAAGAAGGGTTCTTTTCATATGTGACATTGACTCTTTTTTACTTTTATGACTAGATGACAAATATTAAGGGCTCACAATGGGAGCCATCTAAAAACAAAATTCCTTGCTCATGAAACCCATGAGGCAAGCATTACAATAATAATTTTATTTTTCTTCTTTACATCATTTACATAAAAATCACAATTACATGTCATTATGAAGATCGAACCTTAGTTACACTTTTCAACATTGATTACCTTGGAAAGGGAGATTGTAGCAAACACAAGGACCAATCCTACAACCATAGCTTCTATAGGTACAACATTCAGAACTGCAATGGAGAAGAATGTTGATTACTTATCTAAGGAGGTTGAAAGATTGAAGAGAGTTAGCTAGTGCACAACAATAGAATGAGCAACTCCAAATAGAAAATCAAAGTCGCAAAATTCAACCGAGAGAGCCTACAAGCAACAATTCATGAAGAGCTCAAAGAGTTGGAGGAGGCCATGAAACAAGTGTATGATGAAATAACAAGCCTGCATAAAGTATAGGCTCCACTAATTGACATGCAAAAGGAGTTACAAGAAAGGGTAACATTGATAATATTAGCTCTCTCAGCAGTAGATTTTATTGAGGAATGGAGCACAAAATATCCTAATGCACCAGTAGAATTTTCTAAGAAGGATAGATTGGACGTTGAGTTGGATAGGGTGGAAATGATAATGATTGTTCAAGCGCGTGAAAGATTGAGCAAAAGCATGATTAACACAATATCGACTTATCAGATACTGCACAACATATTAGAAGCCCTAGTCAGAGTATATAAAATACCTTTTATTGATGCTCCAGGAGAAGTAACACAGGGAGGATATCAAGCAAGAAATTTGAAAAGCATTAGATCACATGAGGCAAGCTATTGTACAAAAAGACTTAGAAGTGAGAAAGGAAGCTATCATTTAATATGTTGCAAAGCCCGCCAAGCTATGCAACAAGTTAACAATGCTTTTGAACCAGCTGCAAACAGAATCCAAGATAGTGCTACCTGATACCTTGGAATGCAGGGTGAGATATGATCAAGAATTATCTCAAAAGGTGAAGAAAGTGGTTGTTAAGTATAAAGCATGGCACACGCATGTGACTAAGGAACTTCACACGACGAAGCGCCATAGATGCCCATCACACAAATTCTGTTATGAAACCAACTCAAGAAAAGATAGAAAATATAGATCAACGCTTTAGAATTCAGCCTCTTCGAGAGGGCAACCTCCTTTATATTACATAAATGAACAATTCTTGGATGCTTCAAATGATAAAACCTCCTTTCTATATATAGGAGTCTAAGGAGTCACAATATAACCCAGCCGACCTAACAATAATAATATAAAGTCACAAAAATAACAATAGAGGGATTCTATGGTGCAGAGTAATAACAATATGAGGACAATATGGGCACAACAATATTAATAAGGGGTACAACTACAATAGTAATGGGGTAATCACTAGTATTATAGGGATCCAACATGCCCCTCTCCTTCAAAAAAGTGTTGTCCTCAATGCTTGAGTAGTTCTTGATGCTTCTGTATAAAATTCTCA